>OMPB01125623.1:0-28383 GCA_900312615.1 Stylephorus chordatus | reverse complement strand
GAACAGTCCCAATGCTACCGTGCTGTTTTCAGTGTGGTGTGCAAAACAAAAGCCTGAATTTAATTGACTCTTACTCATTTGTAAATTTAAAAGTACTCAAGTAGAATACTTCTTATTTAAATTACTCAAGTAAGAGTAAAAGTATAGCATTTTTAAAATACTGTAAAAGTACAGTTCCTCAAAAAAAACGACTGAAGTACTTTTACTTGAGTACTTTCCACCTCTGCACTAAAGTCTAATTAATCCTCAGGGGATTATTACTTATGGACAACAAGTGTTGAACAAAAGCCACATAAGTGATCTTGATCCCGTTCAGAACAACCCGGCCCAGTGTCAGACTTCAAACCTCAGAAGATCACCAAGGACTCTGTCACCCTGAGCTGGAAGAAGCCCATCAGTGATGGAGGCAGCCACATCAGCTCCTACGTCCTGGAGCAGAGCGAGGGAGAGGACAAGTGGAAGCTTCTGATGAAGGCAAAGACCACATCCCACACCATGGGGGAGCTGGTGGAGGGGAAAGAGTATTCCTTCAGAGTCAAGGCTCTCAATGAGTCTGGAGAAGGCCCCCCCACTGAGCTGACTGTGGTGGCTAAGGACCAGATTGGTAAGAACAGCTTGAAACATGGCCGGCCTCCTGGCTAGTTAACCAACAAGGTCTAGATTTAGTTCTCTTTGTTTATATGTTGTTTATGTTGCTTAAGATTAACACGTGTTTCCTGAATTCCAGTTCTGCCTGACTGTGACTTAAGTGGTCTGCATGACCTGACCTATGTGGCGAAGGAGGGTAACACTATGCGCATCAACATCCCTCTGATGGGCATCCCGTATCCCGTGGCAACCTGGAAGAAGGGAGATATTGGTCTGGGAGACACAGGCAGGATGTGTGTGGAGGCATCTCACGGCGTTACCACCCTGCTAATCAGAGACTGCCAGAGAACAGACGCAGACACCTACACCATCACCGCCCGGAACAGTGCCGGCTCCAAGGACTGCAAGTTCACCCTCAAGGTGGTGGGAAGGCCGGGTGTCTGCACGGGGCCCATCAAGTTTGACGAGATCACAGCGGACGGCATCACCTTGGAGTGGGGACCGCCCAAAGACAACGGTGGGGCAGAGGTGTCCAACTACATCGTTGAGAAGAGGAGGACCACGGACAACAAGTGGGCTACGGTGGCGTCGGCCATCCAGAAGAACAGCATGCGGGTGATCCGGCTGCATGATGGAGTGGAGTACATCTTCAGAGTGTTTGCTGAGAACAAATACGGGGTCGGAGATTATTTAAGATCAGACCCCGTCATCGCCCAGCACCCCTTCAGTAAGTAACTGTACTCCTGGCATGGTACTCATCCCACTTTTAGTTACACTTAGGTCTGATCTATAGCATGACTTATTTGTGGATTATTGTTTGTGTTTTCTTCCTCTAGACGTGCCCGAGGCTCCGGCTCCTCCAGAGATAGTGAGCATCCGTCACGAGTCGGCCATCTTGACCTGGGCTGATCCTAAGGACACCGGCGGCTCCCCAGTCACCGGTAATACATCCTGATTTGATTCACAAACACCAATATCATGACCACCAAGGTTTCCTCCTTTACGTTGTCGTTAACTCTTGTACAACACGTTGATGAAACGGTTGAATGTCTGCTGTTTAGGATACCATGTGGAGTTTAAGGAGAGGAACAGTCTGATGTGGAAGCGGGCCAGTAAGACTCCGCTCCGAGTCAAAGAGTGCAGAGTGACGGGTCTGATAGAGGGACTGGAGTATGAGTTCCGCGTCATGGCCATGAACGCGGCCGGCGTAGGCAAGGCCAGCAGAGTCACCGAGGCTGTCGTCGCGCTGGATCCGATCGGTAAGTTCACTGCTTGATTGTGGGTTTTTAGGATGATCGTGTTGTTTTTAGAACGGCCTTTTTCATTTACTCACTCGCTCACTGACCCATTGTTAAAACACGCAAGTGCGACCCAGCTTAGCTAGGCCCAGCTTAGCTAGGCTGGCGTGCCTAGTCTTGTTGTATTTCCACATGTAACAATATCTGTGATCTGGTTATCCTCTCTCTCAGACCCACCTGGCAAACCGGACCTGATCAGCATCACCAGAAGCACCGTGACCCTGATGTGGACGCCGCCCAAGTACGACGGGGGTCACAAGATCACGGGGTACATGGTGGAGAAGCTGGAGGCTGGTACCAAGGCCTGGATGAAGGCCAACCATGTCAACATCCAGGGCTGTGCTTTCACCGTTACAGACCTGACTGAGGGAGCTCAGTACGAGTTCAGGATCAGAGCCAGGAACGCTGCCGGAGCCGTCAGCGTTCCTTCAGATCCCACCGAACTGCTCACCTGCAAGGATGAGTATGGTAGGAGAGACCCTAGTACTATCCTACACTTAGCTTTTACGTTAATATGTTATTCATTCACAGAATTAAGAATAAACACATTATTATAGTGATATACATAGAGGATGTATTCTCAAGCTGTTTTTAATTCTCTCCACCTGGTACAGAGCCCCCTACAATTACTGTTGACCCGGAGATGAAGGAGGTCTCTGTGATGGCAGGGGACACCATCGTCATCTCTGCCTCCAAGATAGTTGGAAAACCTCCTCCCACAGTCGTCTGGTCCAAGGCTGGCCGTGAACTGAAGAACTCTGACATCGTCTCCATCTCCAGCACCCCCACCTCCTCCACCCTGTCCATCAAGTATGCCAGCAGGAAGAACACAGGGGATTACATCATCACTGCCAGCAACCCCTTCGGTATCAAGGAAGAGCACATCAAAGTCAAGGTCCTTGACATCCCTGGGCCTCCAGGCCCAATTGAGGCCAGCAACATTTCAGCTGAGAAGTGCACCTTGACCTGGCTTCCTCCTGAGGAGGATGGAGGCTGCGCCATTAAATCCTACGTCCTGGAGAAGAGAGAGACCAGCCGCCTGCTGTGGACAAAGCTCGCCGAGAATGTCATGGATTGCAGACATGTAGCCAGCAAGCTAATCAAGGGCAACGAGTACATCTTCAGAGTGTCTGCTGTTAACCAGTATGGCACCGGAGACTCATCTCAGTCCGGTCCAATAAAAATGGTCGACAGTTTCCGTAAGTACAAAAGGACGTAAGGACGACAGTGTGTTGTTGTGAAAATACACTTTCAACTCCTTATTGAAGATGTTTCTGATCGTATTGTTTTGTAATGCGTATCTTCCAGGACCACCCGGCCCACCTTCCACCCCTGAAGTCGATAACATCAGCCGGAATTCTGTCACCATTTCCTGGAAGAGACCAGCCAATGATGGAGGAAGTGACATCAGAGGATACTGTGTGGAAAGGAAGGAGAGAAAAGGAATGCGCTGGGTGAGAGCGTGTAAGAGGACGGTGCCTGACCTGCGCTTCAAGGTGCAGGGTCTGAGCGAAGGAGTCGAGTACGAATTCAGAGTGACTGCTGAGAACAAGGCTGGCTTCGGGGAGCCCAGTGAGCCGTCCAGTCCCGTTTTGACCAAGGATATTGTGTGTAAGTAAAGCCAACTCATCCGGTAGTCACTTATAATGATGTTGAGTTGTCAGAATTATCAAATCAATATTAATGCAATATTTGTTTTCCCTCACATAAGATCCACCGGGTCCTCCGTCCAACCCCAGGATCACAGAAACCACAAAAACCAGCGCCACCTTCATGTGGGGCAAGCCACATTACGACGGGGGCCTTGATGTGGATGGATACATCGTTGAGTACAAGAAGGAAGGACATGATGACTGGGAGACAGAGACACAGACTCTTCTAAGAATAACAGAATATGTGATTGGAAACCTTCAGAAGGGAGGGAAATACCACTTCAGAGTCAGAGCTGTGAACTCTGAGGGAACCGGAGAGCCTGCAGAGGTTGACAAGGTCATTGAGCTCATCGATCAGGAAGCTCTCCCAGACTTTGAGCTGGATGCTGAACTGAGGAGAACCCTGGTGGTCAGGTGTCGCACCTCCATACGTCTCTTTGTTCCCATTAAGGGACGCCCCATCCCTGAAGTGACCTGGACTAAAGATGACACCAACCTTAAGAACCGTGCTCACATTGACACCACGGAGTCTTACACTCTGCTGGTTATCCCTGACTGCACCAGGTATGATGCTGGAAAATATAACCTCTGCCTGGAGAATGTTGCCGGAAAGAAGACTGGCTTTGTTAACGTCAAAGTTCTGGACACACCCGGACCCCCCGTCCATCTCAAGCCCAGAGAGATCACCAAGAGCAGTATCACCCTACAGTGGGAAATCCCCATCATTGATGGTGGATCGAAGATTCGCAACTACATCATTGAGAAGAGAGAGGCGACGAAGAAGGCCTACTCGGTGCTGAGCACTACATGGCAGAAATGTTCCTTCAAGTTCCCGGACCTGGAGGAGGGTTCTCACTACTACTTCCGTGTCTCCGCTGAAAACGACCTTGGTGTGGGCGAGCCCGCTGAAACCCCCGAGCCAATCAGAGTGTCCCAGGCCCCTTCTGCCCCTGAGAACCTATATGTAACAGATGTAAGTTCTGACAGTGCCAGTCTGGCCTGGACCAAGCCTCTGCATGACGGCGGTACCTTGATCACAGGATACGTAATTGAAGCCCAGAAGAAGGACACAGAACAGTGGGTCCATGTAGCTGCAATCAAGGCTCTGGACTATGTTGCCACGGATCTGACTGAGGGTGCAGAATATACCTTCCGGATCATGGCAGTCAACGCGTCAGGCAGAAGCGATCCTCGGGAGAGCAGGCCAGCCATCATCAAAGAGCAGACTAGCGCTCCATCATTTGACCTGCGTGGGGTCTATCAGAAGACAGTGATTGTTAAAGCTGGCGACAGAGTCAAGGTGGAGATCCCAGTTCTTGGCAAACCCAGACCTGTTGTTTCCTGGAAAAAGGAAAACGCAGCACTGAAGGAGACCCAGAGAATCAACACTGAGACCACGCCTACTTCCACAATTCTAAATATCAATGAAATCAAAAGAACAGACGCAGGCCAGTATTCCATGACTGGAAAGAACATCCTGGCCACCGTTAGTGAGACCATCACAGTCGTGGTCCATGACATTCCGGGACCTCCCACCGGGCCCATGAAGATAGAAGAGGTGTCATGTGATTATGTTCTGTTGTCCTGGGAAGGACCAGAGAACGACGGTGGTGTTCCCATTAACAACTACATCGTTGAGATGAGGGAGACCATTGGCACCTCCTGGATGGAGCTGGCAGCGACCGTTATCCGCACCACATTCAAGGCAGCCCGTCTGACTACGGGAATAGAGTATCAGTTCCGCGTTAAGGCCCAGAACAGATATGGCATTGGACCCTGCATTGTTTCTCAGCCAGTGGTTGCTGCATATCCATTTGATGTGCCAGGGCAGCCAGGCATCCCTGCTGTAACATCTTTCAACAAGGACTCTATGACTCTGAGCTGGAACGAGCCATCTTCCGATGGAGGCAGCCCGATCCTGGGCTACCATGTGGAGAGGAAGGAGAAGAACAGCATTCTGTGGCAGAAAATCAGCAAGGCATTGGTTATTGGAAACATCTTCAAATCAACTGGCCTTGTTGATGGTATTGCATATGAATATCGCGTCATCGCTGAAAACATGGCCGGCCTGAGCAAAGCCAGCAAGTCCTCCGAGACAATGTATGCTCTGGATCCAGTAGATCCACCAGGCAGACCCCTGGCTCTGAATGTCACCAGACATGAGGTGACTGTTTCATGGACTAAACCAGAGGAAGATGGTGGATTCTCCATCACTGGATACACAGTGGAGAGAAGAGAGCTCCCCAATGGACGCTGGTTAAAGGCCAATTTTAACAACATTTTGGAGACTATCTACACGGTTAGTGGTCTGACTGAAGATTCAACTTATGAGTTCCGTGTGTTTGCTAGAAACTCTGCTGGAGCTGTGAGTGCCCCATCTCAGTCATCTGAGGAGATCACATGCAGAGATGACATCGAGGAGCCTAAGATAGATGTTGATGCCTCCTACAGCAGCACAGTTGTTGTCATGGCAGGAGAGGTGTTCAAACTGGAGGCCAACGTGATTGGTCGACCAATCCCCTCGTTGGTCTGGTCCAAAGAGGGCAAAGAGCTTGATGACACAGGCAAACTGGAAATTAAGTCATCTGACTTCCACACCACTCTTGTGAACAAGGACTCCTTAAGAAAGGATGGAGGGGTGTTTACTCTGACGGCCAGCAACCCAGGTGGCTTTGCCAAGTTTACATTTAATGTTAAAGTGCTTGATAGACCTGGACCACCAGACTCTCTTGCTGTGTCTGATGTCACTGCTGAAAAGTGTGTCCTTAACTGGCTGCACCCCTCACATGACGGCGGTGCCAAGATTGAGTACTTCATCATCCAGAGGCGGGAGACCAGTAGGCTTGCATGGACCAACGTGGCTACAGACCTTCAGGCCAACAGGTTCAAGGTTACCAAGCTTTTGAAGGGAAACGAGTACATATTCAGGGTCATGGCTGTCAACAAATACGGCGTTGGTGAGCCTGTGGAATCCAAATCTATGATTTGTGCGAACCCCTATGTTCCTGCTGACCCACCTCAGCAGCCAGAGGTCACTACAATCACCAAGGACAGCATGGTTGTATGCTGGGAACGGCCCGAGCATGATGGAGGAAGCGCCATCAACACTTACGTTATAGAGAGGAGAGATAAAACCGGACTACGATGGGTGAAATGCAACAAGAGGACAGTAACAGACCTAAGATTTAAGGTGTATGGCCTTACACCAGGTCACGAATATGAATTCAGAGTTCTAGCTGACAACAATGCTGGCTTGAGCCAACCTAGTCCTTCCAGTCCCTTCTACAAAGCCATGGACACAATCTTCCAACCAGGACCTCCTGGCAACCCTAGAGTCCTGGACACCACCAAGTCTTCCATCACTGTTGCCTGGAACAAGCCTGTCTATGATGGTGGCTCGGAAATCACTGGCTACTATGTGGAGACTTGTCTTCCGGAAGAGGATGAGTGGACCATCCAGACTCCTAAGAAGGGATGGACAGCCACCTCTTTTACCATTACCAATCTGAAGGAAAATCAGGAATATAAAATTAACATTTGTGCTACTAACTGTGAAGGAGTAGGAGAGCCTGCTGCCGTGCCTGGAACACCCAAGTCCGAGGACAGGTTGCTACCTCCAGAGATTGACCTAGGAGCAGAGCTACGTAAGGTGGTCTGCATCAGAGCATGCGGTACACTCCGACTCTTTGTCCCTGTCAAGGGCAGACCAGCGCCCGAGGTTAAATGGTCAAGAGAGCATGGGGAATCCTTGGATAAGGCCAATATTGAAGTCACATCTTCCTTCACCACTCTGCAGGTGGAGAACGTGGACAGGTTTGATGGAGGCAAATACATGGTTAGTGTTGAGAATGCATCGGGAAGCAAGACAGCCTATGTCAACGTCAGAGTGTTGGATACTCCCGGAGCTCCTCAGAATCTATTCATCAGAGAGGTCACCAGAGATTCAGTCTCTCTTGTGTGGGACGCACCCCTTATTGATGGTGGCTCCAGAGTCCGCAACTACATTGTTGAGAAGAGAGAGTCAACCAGAAAGGCATACTCAACAGTGTGTGCAAGCTGTCACAAGTCCAGTTGGAAGATAGGGGATCTGGAAGAGGGAAAGCTTTACTTCTTCAGAGTTTTAGCTGAGAACGAATATGGCGTTGGTCTCCCAGTAGAGACTATGGAACCAATTAAAGCTTCAGAGAAGCCTCTACCACCAGGCAAGGTGTCCCTCCTTAATGTCACAGGTACAAGTGTCACTCTGTCTTGGGAGAAGCCTGACCATGATGGTGGCAGCCGAATCACAGGCTACATTGTTGAGATGCAGGGTAAAGGCAGTGAAAAGTGGACACAGGTTATGGTTTCCAAGTTCAATGAGGCTGTTGTGTCAGGCTTGACTCAGGGAGAGGAGTACATGTTCCGTATATCGTCAACGAACGAGAAGGGAGTAAGTGAACCTCGCCCACTTAGTATGCCGGTGGTGGCTAAAGATCTTGTCATCTCCCCGACCTTCAAGCTGATCTTCACAACTTTCAGTGTTCTGGCAGGAGATGACCTGAAGATTGACATACCATATGCTGCTTGTCCAAGGGCTACAGTTACTTGGCTCAAGGATGGCATTGCTCTCAAGGAGACAACCAGAGTGAACGCTGAAGCTTCCGAAACAAAACTTACCTTGGTCATCAGAGAGGCCTGCAGAGATGATGTGGGAGCATATACCATTAAGATGATCAACACAGTTGGAGAGGCCAGTACAGACATCAGTGTTGTTGTTCTGGATAAGCCTGGTGCACCAACAGGTCCTATCAAATTGGATGATGTCACTGCTGACAGTGTGGTCTTGTCCTGGAATCCTCCAGAATATGATGGAGGCTGTGCCATTAACAACTACGTTGTTGAAAAGAGAGACACGTCTACCACTAACTGGCAGATTGTGTCTGCTACAGTTGCGAGAACTACAATTAAAGCTGCCCGTCTTAAGACTGGATCTGAGTACCAGTTTAGGATAGCTGCTGAGAATAGATATGGCAAGTCATCAGTCCTGCTCTCTGAGACCATTTTTGCTCAATATCCTTTTGAGGTGCCCAGTCAGCCACGATCTGTCGTGGTCCAGTCGGCCTCCAAGGAGAATATGGTGATCATATGGGACACACCTAGTAATGATGGTGGAAGCAAGATCCTGGGTTACCATGTGGACCTCAAAGAGAGGAATAGCATCATGTGGGTGAAACAGAACAAACAGCTTATACCAGAGACCAGGTTCAAGGCTGCTGGCCTTGAGGAGGGCATTGAATATGAATTTAGAGTTTATGCTGAAAACATTGTGGGCCTCAGCAAGGCTAGCAAAGTGAGCGAGATGCAAGTCGCCAGAGATCCATGTGACAGTCCAGGAAAGCCAGAGGCTGTCATCGTCACCAGAAACCAGGTGACTCTTAAATGGACCAAGCCTGAAAACGATGGTGGAAGCAAGGTCACGGGATACGTGGTCGAGAAGAAGGAAGGAGCAGATGGCCGCTGGATGAAGGCAAGCTTTGCCAATGTTATCGAGACCCAATTTGTGGTCACGGGCCTGGTTGAAGACCAGTTATATGAGTTCAGGGTCATTGCCAAGAATGCAGCGGGTGTCTCCAGCAAGCCCTCTGACAGCACTGGAAGCATCACTGCTAAAGATGAGGTGGATCCACCAAAGATTGACCTGGATGCCAAGTACTCCCAGGCTGTAGTGGTCAATGCCGGGGAGACGTTTAAGCTAGAAGCGGGATTCTCTGGTAAACCTGTTCCCACAGTGCACTGGATGAAGGCCAACCAGGAGATTGCCGAGGCAGCTCGCTTGGAGATTGTGAACACAGCCTTTACAGCCTGTCTGGTTGTCAAGGAGGCCATCCGTGTTGACGGCGGCCTGTATACGCTGTTGGTGAAAAATGTTGGAGGAGAGAAATCTGTGAACATTAACGTGAAGGTGCTGGACAGACCGGGCCCGCCGGCAGGCCCGATCTCTATCTATGGAGTCACCAGTGAGAAGTGCTGCATTGCTTGGAAGTCTCCCCTGCAGGATGGAGGCGCCGATGTTTCCCATTACATTGTGGAGAGGAGAGAGACAAGCAGACTGGTCTGGACTGTTGTTGACCCTAAGGTTCAGACCCTGAACCTAAAGATTACCAAGCTCCTTCCTGGTAATGAGTACATATTCAGAGTGATCCCCGTCAATAAATATGGAGTTGGAGAGCCTCTGGAATCTGAGCCAGTGATTGCCAGAAATCCATTTGTCACACCTCAGCCACCAACTGAGGTGGAGGTCTCCACCATCACTAAAGACTCTATGGTGGTAACTTGGGAGAGGTCAACTAACGACGGTGGCAATGCCATCCAAGGATATATTGTTGAGAAGCGTGACAAGGAAGGTGTGAGATGGACACGATGCAACAAGCGCACAGTGAGTGAGCTGCGCTTCAGAGTCACAGGCCTCCTGGAAAACCGCAGCTATGAATTCAGAGTTGCTGCTGAGAATGCTGCAGGCATTGGCACACCTAGCCCTGCAACAGTGTACTACAAAGCCTTGGATCCAATCTTCAAACCAGGTCCACCAAACAACCCCAAGGTGGTTGACTCATCCAGATCAACTGTCTCCCTGACATGGGGCAAGCCTATTTACGATGGTGGCTGTGAGATCCAAGCCTACATTGTAGAGGCCTGTAATGGAGCCACTGATGAGTGGGTTATGTGCACTCCTCCCACTGGAGTAACGGACACCAAGTTCACAGTCACCAAGCTGCTGGAGAAACACGAGTACCAGTTCAGAGTGTGTGCCATCAACAAGATGGGCATTGGAGAGCATGCTGATGCTCCAGGAAAGATCCTTTTGGCGGAGAAGCTTGAAGCTCCAGACCTCGACCTGGATGCTGACATGAGGAAGATGATCAACATTAGATCAGCTGGCACCCTTAGGCTGTTTGTTCCTGTGAGGGGGCGTCCTGCTCCTGAGGTGAAATGGGGCAAAGCAGACGGCGAGATAAAGGAGACAGCTCAGATTGACAACACTGGCAACTATGCTTCACTTGTCATTGAGAATGTTGACAGGTTTGATAGTGGCAAGTACACTCTGACAGCTGAGAATCCCAGTGGAGTAAAGTCAGTCTTTATAAGCGTCAGAGTCTTGGACTCACCCAGCCCACCAAATAACTTCATGGTGAAGGAAATCACCAAGAATTCTGTCACTCTAACCTGGGAGCCTCCACTTCTGGACGGTGGTTCCAAAATCAAGCACTACATTTTGGAGAAGCGTGAAAGTACAAGGAAGGTCTATTCCCACATCACCACCTGCAACAGGATGTCTTGGAAGGTTGAACCTCTTCCAGAGGGTGGAATCTTCTTCTTTAGAGTCCTTGCTGAGAACGAATATGGCCTTGGCCTGCCAGTTAAAACCATAGAACCTGTGAAGGTATCTGAGAAGCCCCAGCCACCTGGAAAAGTCACTGTAGTTGATGTTACTCGTAAGAGTGTGACATTGTCCTGGGAGAAGCCTGAACACGATGGTGGCAGCAGGATCAGCCACTATGATGTGGAGCTGGCCCCAAAGGATAGCGATACATGGACTGTGTGCGCTAGTGTGAAGGCGCTTGAGACTATGGTAACCAACCTACAAAAGGGTGAAGAGTACCAGTTCAGAGTTCTCGCTGTCAATGAAAAAGGCAAAAGTGACGCCAGACAACTTGCTCAAACAGTTGTGGCCAAAGACCTTGTGATTGAGCCTTCTGTAAGGCCTAACCAGAGCACCTACAGCGTCCAGGTGGGCTATGACTTGAAGGTGGAGGTGCCCATTGCAGGCCATCCCAAGCCAACCATCACCTGGACCAAGGATGGAGCTGCCCTGAAGCAGACCACGAGAGTCAACGTCACAGACGCTGCTCACCATACAACCCTAACGATCAAGGATGCCACTAAAGAAGATGGAGGCATGTACAGCATTAACGTTGCCAGTGCCTTAGGTTCAAAGGATGCCACTATAGAGGTGATAACACTGGACAAACCTGGTCCTCCCACAGGCCCTGTTAAGCTAGAGGACATTAGTGCTGAGAGCATCACTCTGAACTGGGAGCCACCCACATACACAGGTGGCTGCCCGATCTCCAACTATGTGGTTGAGAAGAGAGACACAACCACCACCAACTGGGTGGTGGTGTCTGCCACTGTTGCCAGAACCACACTCAAAGTCACCAATCTGAAGACGGGTGCTGAGTACCAGTTCAGAATCTATGCTGAGAACAGATATGGAAAGAGTTATGCCATCGACTCTGAGCCTGTTCTAGCCCAGTATCCATTCCAGGAGCCTGGACTTCCAGGAACACCATTTGTGTCTTCATACACCAAGGACTATATGGTGGTAGAGTGGCATAAACCTCCATCTGATGGAGGCAGCGCTATCCTGGGCTACCATCTGGAGAGAAAAGAAAAGAACAGCATTCTCTGGACTAAGATTAATAAAACACTTATCCAGGACTGCAGGTACAAATCTACCCCTCTGGAGGAGGGCATTGAGTATGAGTTCAGGGTGTATGCTGAGAATATTGTTGGAATTGGAAAATGCAGTAAAGTATCAGAGGGTTGTGTGGCCCGTGATCCTTGCGACCCCCCTGGCCGTCCAGAAGCTATTATCGTCACCAGACATTCAGTGAAGCTGCGGTGGACCTCTCCACAGTACAATGGCGGAAGCCTCATTACTGGATACATTGTGGAGAAAAGGGACCTTCCGGAGGGGCGCTGGATGAAGGCTAGCTTTGCCAATGTCATTGAACATGAATTCACAGTTCTGGGTTTGACTGAGGACTGTAAATATGACTTCAGAGTAGCTGCAAAGAATGCAGCTGGAGCGATCAGCAAGCCCTCTGAAAGCACTGGCTCCGTCACAGCCAAGGATGAGGTTGAGATGCCCAAATGTGAAACCGATGCCATGTACAATCAGACGATTGTCATAAACGCTGGAGAAAGCTTCACTCTGGAGGCTAGTGTAGAGGGAAAGCCCATTCCTACAGCTCAGTGGTTCAAGGGAGATGTGGAGGTGGAGAACTTGCCCAGAGCTGAGATCAAAAACACAGACTTTAAGGCTCTGCTGGTAGTGAAGGAAGCCATTAGAGTGGACGGTGGTCAGTACACGCTAGTCTTGTCTAATGTGGCTGGAACTAAGACTGTTCCATTTAGCGTTAAAGTACTGGACAGGCCAGGCCCATCAGAGGGACCTCTCACAGTTGGCAATGTCACAGAGGAGAAGTGTTCTCTATCATGGCTACCACCCAGGCATGATGGAGGAGCCAGCGTCTCTCATTACATCATCCAAAAGAGAGAGACCAGTCGCCTAGCATGGACTGTGGTCTCTAGCGACTGTGGAGCCACTATGATCAAAGTCACCAAGTTGCTTAAGGGCAATGAGTACATCTTCAGAGTCATGGCTGTCAACAAATATGGCGATGGGGAACCCCTGGAGTCCACACCAGTCATCATGAGGAATCCATTTGTTACTCCTGGTGCACCTGAGGAGCTGGAGGTCACCAACATCACAAGAGACTCCATGACCGTCTGCTGGACCCGCCCTAAGACCACTGGGGGCACTGACATTGGCGGCTACATTGTGGAAAAGAGAGACAGAGCCGGAGTGAGGTGGACCAAGTGTAACAAACGTAGAGTGACAGACCTGCGATTCAGAGTGACTGGACTAACAGAGGACCACGAGTACGAGTTCAGGGTATCTGCTGAGAATGCAGCTGGAGTGGGGCAGCCATGCCCACCTACTCACTACCTCAAGGCCTGCGACCCCACATTTGAGCCAGGGTGCCCAGCTAATGCCCACGTTGTTGACACCACCAAAGACTCTATTAGTTTGGCATGGCATAGGCCTATCTATGATGGAGGCTGTGAGATCCAAGGCTATGCTGTAGAAATTAGCAAGGCTGATGAGGAGGAATGGACCATCTGTACCCCACCTGCTGGAGTAAATGCTACCAAATTCACTATTACCAAACTGACTGAGCACCAGGAATACAAGGTGCGCGTCTGTGCTATCAACAAGCTTGGCGTGGGTGAACCCACAGAGATCCAGGGAGTTGTAAAACCCATTGATAAACTGGATCCACCAGAGATGATTCTGGATTCAGAGCTCAGGAAAGGGGTTGTTGTCCGTGCTGGAGGTTCCATGAGAATCTACGTGCCGTTCAAGGGCCGCCCTACTCCAGAGATCAGCTGGGCTAAGGAGGACAGAGACCTGCCAGCCAAAGTCCAGATTGAGAAAGGTGCTGATTACACACAGCTCTCTGTAGACATCTGTGACCGTAACGATGCTGGAAAATACATCCTCAATCTGGAGAACAGTGCAGGTACTAAGTCAGCCTTTGTCTCAGTCAAAGTCCTAGACACACCCGGAACTCCTCTGAACCTCACCGTTAAAGACATCAAACGGGACTGTGTTACTCTAACCTGGGAACCACCTCTTATTGACGGTGGTGCCAGAATCAAGAACTACCTCGTTGACAAACGTGAATCAACCAGGAAGGCCTACTCCAATGTGGAAAACAAATGCACTAAGACAAGCTACCGCATTAGTGGACTCACTGAAGGTTCCATCTACTACTTTAGAGTCATGGCTGAAAATGAGTTTGGTGTGGGCATGCCAATCGAAACCGAACAGTCGGTTAAAACTTCAGAGCCTCCCCTGCCTGTGGGCAAGGTCATGCTAACTGAAGTGACAAAGACCAGCATCTCTCTCTCCTGGGAGAAACCCGACCATGATGGAGGCAGCAGAATCATAGGATATTACATTGAGATGCAGCCCAAGGGCTCAGATGAATGGAGCGTGGCCACTACAACCAAGACATGCGAGGGCACAATCACAGGCCTCAGCACAGGACAGGAATATCTGTTCAGAGTTTCAGCCTTCAATGAGAAGGGCAAGAGTGACCCAAGAGCCCTGGCTGCACCAGTCACGGCTAAGGATGTGACCATTGAGCCCGGCTTCAAGATGGCCTTCAACACATTTAGCGTTCAGACCGGAGAAGATCTGAAGATAGAAATTCCAGTGCTTGGACGCCCTGTACCTACGGTAGAATGGAAAAAGGATGGACACGCCATCAAGGAGACAACGAGGCTGAATGTGTCCAGTACAGCATCGGCTACAACACTGCGTATCAAGGACGCAAGTAAGGAGGACTCTGGCAAATACACTCTTACAGCCACCAGCAGTGCAGGAACAGCAACAGAGGAGATTACAGTTGTGATTCTGGATAAGCCCGGCCCACCCACTGGACCTGTGAAGATCGAAGAAGTCAGCTCCAACTACGTTACGTTGTCATGGGAGCCGCCACAATACACTGGAGGCTGCCAGATTAACAACTACATCGTGGAGAAGAGAGACACCACCACCACAGCCTGGCAGATCGTGTCTGCTACTATTGCTAGAACAACAATAAAAGTCGGCAACCTTAAGACTGGTACTGAATACCAGTTCAGGGTGTCTGCTGAGAATAGATATGGAAAGAGCTCTTCCATCGTATCTCCTGCTGTTGTTGCCCAGTATCCGTTCAGTGAGCCTGCTGCTCCGGCTGCCCCGTTCGTCTCGGCTGCAACCAAGGACAACATGGTAGTTGAATGGAAACCTAGCTCAAATGATGGAGGAAGCCCTGTCCTTGGCTTCCACCTGGAGAGGAAGGAAAAGAACAGCCTACTATGGACAAGACTCAACAAACTCCTTATCCCTGACGCACGCTATAAGACCACGGAGCTGGAGGAGGGTATTGAGTATGAATTCAGAGTCTATGCAGAAAATGTTGCTGGACTCAGCCCTGCCAGCAAAGTCTCTGAGAGCACAGTAGCCCGGGACCCTTGTGACCCACCAGGCACACCTGAGGCTATAGTGATCACCAGGAACTACGTGACCCTTCAGTGGACAAGGCCCCAGTATGATGGAGGCAGTGCCATCACTGGCTACATCGTAGAAAGAAAGAAGCTGCCGGACCCTCGCTGGATGAAGGCTAGCTTCACCAACATCCTGGAAACCCAGTTCACATACACGGGCATGGCCGAGGACTGTGTGTACGAGTTCAGAGTCATCGCTAGGAACTCAGCTGGCATCTTAAGTGCTCCCTCTCAGAGTACAGGAGAAATTACTGCCAAGGATGAGATTGAGGCTCCAAATGCCACCATGGATCCTAAATTCAAAGATCTGACCGTTGTTAATGCCGGCGAGACATTTGTCATTGATGCTGACTACTTTGGCAAACCCCTGCCTGAAATCATGTGGCTCAAGGATGGAAAGGAAATCGATCAGACCACACCAAGAATGGAGATCAAGAATACACTCACACGCACAGTCCTGACAGTAAAAGAATGCATCCGAGTGGATGGCGGCCATTTTGTCTTGAAGCTCAGCAATGTGGGAGGAGTCAAAATGATCCCAGTAAATGTAAAAATTCTGGATAGACCTGGTCCTCCTGATGGGCCTTTGGAGGTTAAAGGAGTCACGGCTGAGAAGTGCTACCTCCACTGGAACCACCCCGTGCATGATGGTGGGGCCAGCATCTCTCATTACATCATTGAAAAGAGGGAAACCAGTCGCTTATCATGGACCATGGTTGAGCCCAAAATCCAAGCAATTAGCTACAAAATCACTAAACTACTGCCTGGTAATGAGTACATTTTTAGAGTCACTGCTGTGAACAAGTATGGTGTTGGTGAGCCGTTGGAGTCTGAGCCTGTGATTGCACGTAATCCCTTCACCACTCCCAGCGCCCCCTCCACCCCTGAGGCTGGTGCTATCACCAGGGACTCCATTGTGCTTACCTGGGAAAGGCCTGAGGATAACGGAGGATCAGAGATTGATGGATATATCTTGGAGAAGCGCGACAAAGAAGGAATTAGATGGACTAAGTGCAACAAGAAGAGGCTGAATGACATTAGATTCAGATGCACCGGCCTCACAGAGGGACACTCCTATGAGTTCAGAGTCTCTGCCGAAAATGCTGCTGGTGTCGGCAAGCCAAGTGATTCGACTGAGTATATCAAGGCCTGTGATGCCACCTACCCACCAGGTCCTCCCAACAACGCCAAGGTAACAGACCACTCCAGCACCACAGTGTCTCTGTCCTGGTCCAGACCAATCTATGATGGCGGAGCACCTATCAGGGGATATGTTGTGGAAATGAAGGAGGCCGCAGATGAGGAATGGATCGTATGCACACCACATACAGGCGTACAAGCTACCCACTACACAGTTAAAAGACTAAAGGAAAATGCGGAGTACAACTTCCGTATCTGTGCGATGAACATCGAGGGAGTGGGAGAGCATATCGACTTGCCTGGCTCTGTGGTTGCAGCTGAGAAACTGGAGGCTCCTGAGATAGAACTGGATGCGGACCTGAGGAAGATGGTCAACGTCCGTGCCAGCGCTACATTGCGTCTGTTTGTCCCCATCAAAGGAAAACCTGAGCCTGAGGTCAAATGGTCTAAGGCTGATGGGACTCTGACTGAGCGTGCCCAGATTGAAGTTACTAGCTCCTACACAATGTTGGTGATTGACAATGTTGACAGATTTGACACTGGCAAATATGTGCTCACCCTGGAGAATCTCAGTGGCTCCAAATCAGCCTTCATTAATGTCAGAGTTCTGGACTCCCCCAGTGCTCCTATCAATCTGGAGGTGAAGGACGTGAAGAGAGACTCAGTTTCTCTCTCCTGGGAACCTCCACTCATTGATGGTGGGGCCAAGATCTCACACTATATTGTTGAAAAGAGAGAGCAGAAGAGAATGGCATTCACCAGTGTATGCAACAACTGTGTGAGGAACTCTTTTATTATTTCTGACCTGCAAGTGGGAGGCATGTACTATTTCCGTGTGCTGGCTGTCAACGAGCTGGGCGTGGGTCTGCCTACCTCCACAGAAGCTGTGAAGGTCTCTGAAATACCACTGCCACCTGGAAAGGTCACTCTGGTTGATGTTACACGTCACAGTGTCAGCCTCTCATGGGAGAAGCCCGACCACGATGGTGGCAGCAAGATCTCACACTACATTGTGGAGATGCAGCCTAAGGGAGACGATAAATGGATTGTGTGTAGTGAGATCAAAGCACTGGAGGCTACTGTTCATGGACTTACAACTGGAGAAGAATATTCCTTCAGGGTCACTGCTGTGAACGACAAGGGCAAGAGTGATGCCAAGCCTCTCGCAAGTCCTGTTGTGGTGAAGGACATCACTATCGAGCCCATCATAAACCTGCTGTTCAACACCTACAGCATAAAGTCCGGAGATGACCTCAAGATCGACGTGCCCTTCAGGGGCAGGCCTGATCCAGAAGTTTCCTGGAAAAAGGATGGACAGGCGTTGAAACAAACAACCAGGGTCAATGTTCTCACCTCCAAAACGTCATCCAAGCTTACAATCAAGGATGCAACTAAGGAGGATATAGGAAAGTATGCAGTTGTCCTTACCAACTCAGTAGGCACAAACACGGCTGAGATTTCCGTTATAATCCTCGACAAACCAGGTCCTCCCAGCAACATAAAGGTGGATGAAGTGAGTGCAGACTTTGTCTGTCTGTCCTGGGATCCTCCAGCATATGATGGTGGATGCCAGATTAACAACTATGTGGTGGAGAAGAGAGATACCACCACAACCTCATGGCAAATTGTCTCAGCCACCGTGGCCAGAACATCGATCAAAGTGTGTCGTCTCAACCAGGGCACTGAGTACCAGTTCCGTATTGCATCAGAGAACCGCTATGGCAAGAGTCATGCCATTGACTCTGCTCCCATTGTTGCCCAGTATCCCTTCGAACCTCCCGGCCCACCTACCAATCTCCAAATTGCCCACGCCACCAAAACTGGCATGCTGGTGGTTTGGGGCGGACCCGCCAGTGATGGTGGAAGCCCTGTGATTGGATATCATGTTGAATGTAAAGATCAGAGCAGCATCCTCTGGACCAAGGTCAACAGAGGCCTGCTGGCCGAAAACCAGTTCAAGATGACAGGTATTGAAGAAAGCCTTCTGTACCAGTTCAGAGTCTACGCTGAGAACATCGCTGGCATTGGTCCTTGCACTAAAGCCAGTGAGCCTGTTCCTGCCAGGGACCCATGTGATCCTCCACGCAACCTCCAGGTTACCAACATCACCAGGACCTCTGTTTCCCTCCTCTGGGAGAGGCCTGAGTATGACGGTGGAGCCAAGATCACCGGCTACATTGTGGAGCGGAGAGAGCTTCCTGACGGCCGCTGGCTGAAGTGTAATTTCAACAATCTACACGACACGTACTTTGATGTCACAGCCCTCACCGAAGATGTACAGTATGACTTCCGTGTCATTGCTAAGAATTCTGCTGAGCTGTTGAGTGCTCCCTCTGAGGGAACAGGGCCCATCACAGTCAAGGATGATGTCGATCCGCCAACTATTATTTTAGACGAGAAGTTCCGACAGCTAGTTGTGGTTAAGGCAGGAGAGATCATTAAAATCGATGCAGACATCACAGGCCGTCCCCTACCTGTTGTCTCCTGGTCTAAGGATGGAAAGGAAATTGACGCCAAAGCTAGGTGTGAAATAACCTCCACCAACTTCAAAACCACCCTTATAGTCAGAGACACTATCAGGAGAGACTCTGGCCAGTACATTCTGACCCTGCAGAATGTTGCAGGTACCAGAGCTTTGGCGGTCAACTGTAAGGTTCTGGACAGGCCCGGACCTTCCTCTGGACCCCTAGCAGTGTCTGGGCTAACTGCAGAGAAATGCACATTGACCTGGGGACCTCCCCAGGAGAATGGTGGTGCTGAGATCATGCACTATATTGTTGAGAAGCGGGAAACTAGCCGTCTGGCCTGGACTCTGGTCCATGGTGACATGAAGGCCACAACATGCAAAGTGACCAAGCTCCTCAAAGGAAATGAATACATCTTCAGAGTCAGAGGTGTCAACAAGTATGGAGATGGTGAGGCACTGGAGAGTGAGCCTGCTCTGGCCATGGATCCATTCACTATCCCGGCTGCTCCAACTAACGTCCAGGTCACCTCTGTCACTGGTGAAGCAATGACCATCTGCTGGGAGAGGCCATCCTCCGATGGTGGTAACAGTATCGCTGGTTACGTCATTGAGAAACGGGAGAAGACAGGCCTTCGTTGGTGTCGCGTCAACAAGAAGCCTGTTTACGACCTGAGGGTCAAGGCCTCCCATCTGCGTAGCGGCTGTGAATACGAGTACCGCGTGTTTGCAGAGAATGCTGCCGGGCTCAGTGCTCCAAGCATTGCCTGCCCCCTCACCAAGGCTGAGGACCCACAGTTCCTGCCTTCTCCTCCTGCTAAGCCCAAGATCATTGACTCTTCCAAGACCACTGTTACTCTGTCCTGGAACAAGCCACTGTTTGATGGTGGAGCAGCTGTGACTGGCTATAGAGTAGAGTACAGGAAGACCTTCGATGATGAATGGATGATTGGTGTCCAGAACACCAAAAACACAGAATTCACTGTGGTGGGACTCACGCCTGGGGCAGAGTATGTGTTTGTTGTCAAATCTATCAACAAGATAGGGCCCAGTGAGCCAAGCCCCGAGTCAGACCCACAGGTAGCAAAGGAGAGAGAGGAAGAGCCAGTCTTTGACATCAGCAATGAGATGAGGAAGACTCTGATTGTGAAGGATGGTAGTTCCTTCACCATGACTGTGCCTTTCAGAGGAAAACCTGAGCCCAGTGTGACATGGACCAAGGCGGATGTGGATCTGAGGGTCCGTGCTGTCATCGATACTACTGACAGCTTCACTTCCATTACCTTGGAAAAGGCAACCCGCGACGACTCTGGCAAGTACACCGTCACCCTGTCCAGTGTAGCAGGAACTTCCTCTTTGACCCTCAATGTCCGAGTTCTGGACTCCCCGGGGCCTCCTGCCCATGTAGAGGTCAAGGACGTGACCAAGACCTCTGCTACCGTCACCTGGGACACTCCAGAGAACGAGGGAGGTGGACCAGTGAAGAACTACCTGCTGGACATCCGCGAGGCCAGTAAAAAGGGCTGGACAAGGCTGACTGACACCTGCCACAGACTTACCTACAAAGTGTCAGACCTACAGGAGGGAGGGGTCTATTACTTCAGAGTGACAGGAGAAAATGAGTACGGTGTTGGAGTTCCTGCTGCAACCAAAGAGGGAACCAAGATTACAGGTACTGCATTAAAAAGATCAACCAGCAACTCCCATTTACATGACAATATATCCTCATCAGAAAACAGACTTTTATACATATACATTAAGTCTTTAAAACATTTAGATTTACAAATTTAACATACACATAAACAAATATTTAAGTGAATAAATTAGAATATCTATACTAAAATAGGAGAGGTATGGAGCGAACATGAACATTGTCTAATTAAAATGCGTGCCCCTTTTCCTCCAGAAAAACCCAGCCCACCTCCTAAGCTAGGTGTGACTGATGTGTCCAAGGAGAGCGTGTCTCTGGCCTGGGCTAAACCAGAACAGGACGGAGGCAGCCGGGTCACCGGCTACCTTGTGGAAGCTCTGGAGAAGGGCCAGGAGAAATGGGTTAAATGTGGAGTTACCAAGTTCATCCACTTGACTGTCTCTGGCCTGAGAGAGAATGCAGAGTACTTCTTCAGAGTCAGAGCGGAGAATTGTGCTGGCTTCAGTGATATTAAAGAGATGATGACGCCTGTGGTGGTCAAAGACCAGCTTGGTATGTTTCTCATTAAACTTCATTCCATCCTTAAAGACGGTACAACACTATTTTGATGAATGATTATTTTCATACGTGACCCAATTACCCAACAATTTTGCTCATTTCTTTTCTACCCAGAATCCCCTGAGATCAACATGAAGAGCTTCCCACACAACACCGTGTACGTTCGGGCCGGCTCCAACCTTAAGTGTGAAATCCCGCTGACGGGCAGACCTCTGCCAAAGGTCACTCTGTCCAAAAACAACGTGGCCCTGAAGTCCACCATGAGGTTCAACTCCGAGGTTACCCCCGATAGTATCAAGATCACCTTGCGCGAGAGCATCGCTGGAGATTCAGGGCGCTATGACATCACAGCCTCCAACTCCAGCGGAACCACCAAGTCATTTGTGAATGTCGTTGTTCTGGACCGGCCCAGCGCTCCGCTCGGACCCGTGGAGCTCTACGATGTTACGGAGGACAGCGTGAGCCTGAAGTGGCTGCCACCAGCATACGACGGTGGCAGTCCCATCACGAACTACATCATCCTGAAGAGAGAGACCACCACATCTAACTGGGTGGAGGTCTCTTCTGCTGTGGCCCGCTGCACCATGAAGATCATGAAGTTGACCACTGGTCTGGAGTACCAGTTCAGAATCAGAGCTGAGAACAAATATGGAATCAGTGAGCACCTGGACTCACCAGCCGTCTCTGTCAGCCTACCCTACAGTAAGATTTCTGCATATATTTAGGATTTGTTTTATGTCCTATACTTAGAATGTTGTCCCTCTCTTTGTGTTATCGAACTTTACTTTTCTGTAAAGTTAGAGTCTGTACTCAACCTGTGTCTTCTTGCTCCGTAGCCTTCCCTGAGGCTCCATCCACTCCAGAAATCACTGCTGTCACCAGAGAGAGCATCACTGTGGCCTGGAAGGAGCCTAAGTCTGATGGTGGCAGCCACGTGTTTGGTTACCACCTCCAGATGAAGGACAGGAACAGCATCATGTGGCAGAAGGTCAACAAGACGGTCATTCGCGCCACACACTTCAAGGCCACCAACGTAAACCCAGGTCTCATCTACGAGTTCAAGGTTGCTGCTGAGAACGCCGCAGGAGTCGGCCCCATCAGCAAGGTCTCTGATGCTGTGCTCGCCATCGACGCCTGCGGTGAGTTGTATATATATGAATCACATCAACTCGAGGCAGGACACGAGTGGTGTTTAACTCTCGGCTAAAAGGTTTCGGGTGTCCTGATAGCAGCTCACCTGTAAGCATCCTTGAGCAAGATGCCTAACCCCTACCAGCTCCTTAATGCCCGATCTATCTATTTGGTCACAACCCCCTTACCTATGTCTTCAAGAGCTTTGCCATCCTTGGACAACTCTCTGATCTGTCTCTTTATTCACTATCCAGAGCCCCCTATCAACATCCGCATCAACGACATCACCAAACAGTCCATCAGTCTGGCTTGGCAGAAACCCAACTTTGATGGAGGCTCCCCGATCTCTGGCTACATTATAGAGAAGAGAGAGGAACCAAGTAAACGATGGACAAAGGTGAATCTGACCAACGTCACGGACACGCGCTACACCGTGACAGGCTTGACCCAGGATCAGAGCTACGAGTTCAGAGTAATGGCCAAGAATGCTGTTGGCTCGGTCAGCAACCCTTCCACCATCGCTGGACCTGTCACATGTGTGGACACCTATGGTAAGTTGAAGGACAACTGCTGTAGACCTGCGTGTACTTCCAGAGCACACGTTGTTTACCTCTCTGTCGTCTGCTGCTTCCAGGTGCTCCAGAGATTGACGTTCCCCAGGAGTACCTGAATGAGGTGAAATACATGGCAGGTTCTTCCGTGGAGCTGAGGTTCAACATTACCGCTAAGCCCACTCCCACCATAGAGTGGTCTAAGAACGGCAAAGTTCTGGAAGCCAATGGCCAGGTCTCCTTCAAGCACACCTTCGAGTCCACCAGTGTGTTCCTGAAGGAGACCACGCGTCTAAACTCTGGTACCTATGAGGTCAAGGTCAAGAACTCACTTGGCTCAGCCTTCGCCACCGCAAGACTGCTTATTCAAGGTACTGAAATATTAGTCTTATAGGTCTTTATCTTATATTAGTCTTATAGGTCTTTATCTTATATTAGTCTTATATGTCTTTATCTTATATTAGTCTTATATGTCTTTATCTTATATTAGTCTTATAGGTCTTTATCTTATATTAGTCTTATAGGTCTTTATCTTATATTAGTCTTATAGGTCTTTATCTTATATTAGTCTTATAGGTCTTTATCTTATATTAGTCTTATATGTCTTTATCTTATATTAGTCTTATAGGTCTTTATCTTATATTAGTCTTATAGGTCTTTATCTTATATTAGTCTTATAGGTCTTTATCTTATATTAGTCTTATAGGTCTTTATCTTATATTAGTCTTATAGGTCTTTATCTTATATTAGTCTTATAGGTCTTTATCTTATATTAGTCTTATAGGTCTTTATCTTATATTAGTCTTATAGGTCCTTATCTTATATTAGTCTTATAGGTCCTTATCTTATATTAGTCTTATAGGTTTTTATCTTATATTAGTATTATAGGTCCTTATCTTATGATGAAATCATCTCTTCATGAATTAATCAATTAACCACTAATGTTAAATTAAAGTAATGAAATGGATACTTTCTAGTTCAGTTATTAGTCAATTGGCCATAATACATCTATCAATATATTTCCTGATGTACAGTAACAGAATACATCTATCAATATATTTCCTGATGTACAGTAACATAATACATCTATCAATATATTTCCTGATGTACAGTAACATAATACATCTATCAATATATTTCCTGATGTACAGTAACATAATACATCTATCAATATATTTCCTGATGTACAGTAACATAATACATCTATCAATATATTTCCTGATGTACAGCAACATAATACATCTATCAATATATTTCCTGATGTACAGTAACATAATACATCTATCAATATATTTCCTGATGTACAGTAACATAATACATCTATCAATATATTTCCTGATGTACAGCAACATAATACATCTATCAATATACTGTATTCCCTGATGTACAGCAACATAATACATCTGTTTGTTCCTCCCTACAGACAAGCCTGGTCCTCCTGCTGGAGAAATCCAGTTTAAAAAGGTGACCGCGGACAACGTCACCATCATGTGGGCCCCGCCTGCCGACGAGGGCGGCGCCATGGTTACCCACTACATCGTGGAGAAGAGGGAGACCAGCAGGATCATGTGGTCCATCATCTCTGAGAAACTGCTCGACTGCATCGTCAACGTGCCCCGACTCATCCAGGGCAACGAGTACATCTTCAGAGTCAGAGGAGTCAACAAGTACGGGGTCGGAGATCCGCTGGAGTCTGAAGCAGTCGTAGCTAGGAACGCTTTTGGTAAGTACTGGACATATACTACATAACACACACAGAGTACTGGACATATACTACATAACACACACAGAGTACTGGACATATACTACATAACACACACAGAGTACTGGACATATACTACATAACACACACAGAGTACTGGACATATACTACATAACACACACACACACACACACACACACACACACACACACACACACACATGCCACTTATAGAAGCGGCTGCACCGCTAAAATGAATAAATGAATATCCAAAAAATAAAGTAAAGCAGCTGCTTCCACAGTGGAGATCTTGGAACAGGATTCAATCCTACTCCATCTCCCCAACGTAGAGAAGTTGCTAGTTGAAACCAGTCCGGACAGATTTCTAAATTGGGTGTTAACAGCAAACCATCATGCGCTTTGCCTTCAAGTTCGAGGTATTTTCGGCATTTTGACCTGCTATGTGATTTAAATGACTAGTCAGTAAAATGACTACAAAGTCGATTGGCTCAAGATGCTCTGGTACCAAGTCCCTTAGTAGGATTATTAAGTTAGTATGCAGATACTTTTTCAGCTGTCCCTCTACTCCCTACTAGAAGGCAGAATTCTCTGTGTGTCACCTGAGTCTCATTGTGGCAATGAGATTCTTATGTAGTTCTGTAGCTCACTTGGTAGAGCATGGCACTAACAATGCTGAGGTTGTTGGTTCGATCCCATGGGACTACTAATACTGAAAATGTATGCGCTCATGTACTGTATGTCGCTTTGGATAAAAGCATCTGCTAAGAAGCATATATTATTCATTGGGACAAACTCTAAATACGCGACAGCAAGTCGGGGGTTTCATTCTGAGTATCCCCACTCAGCACCCTTCATCCTGGGCAAGCAGTTTGTTTCTGGAGCCAATGTTGTCTGTTGAGGTGAGCGAACCGAACTATATTTAGAAGCACTTTGCCCCCCCTCCATGAGGTTACGTTCCACCTATGAGAGCCAGTTCCCTCTGCCTAGGTCCAAAGGGGCCTATTGAATCTCGTCTCCAGTGTCCAGTGGACATGTAATCCATAGTACCTCTTAGTGCCCTGGGTATGCGGACGTGTTTGCCTTTGTGTCAATTTATGATTGTGTTGTTTTCATAGGTCTGTTCACCGTAAATCATTACTGCCTTTTAAATTGTATTTAATGTGTGTTAATGTTTCTCTCTCTGATAGTATGGTCATAGCAACACAGGGGAAAAAAACAACATTTATTTCTTTTGTGTAGAAATATCGCATGGAGGTTGGAAACCAGGCCATGGATCACTTGGTCCACATATTGCAGACAGACAGGTATAACGCTGGACTCCCTTTGTAGGGTTGTACCGAATAGTTTGAAGCTTCATTCATAACGTCGTTGACATTCAAATTGTACGTCAACATTTGAATATTGCGCACTGTGCAACTGCGTATGATCAGGTTTTCCATTCATAAAACGATGGATCTTGGGAACATCGAGTGTTTTGTTTTTAGACAATCTTATCTACCTGTCGTTTTACTCAATTTTTTTGCTTTGAGCGTTTGTCCTCCATCATATGTTGACGAAACCGACGGGTTATATTCATTAAATAAAGTTGATTTCATAAAAAATGACTAACTCTTATTTAATCCTTTATTCAAATTGAGGATTTTGTTCAAAGATTTTTTTTTTAATGACGTCATAAAATATGACGGCAGACATTCGAAGATTCGTTTGAAAACCTCAATAGAAGCTTTGAATATAAATTTAAAAAAGACATTCGGTACAGCCCTATCCCTTTTGCTTGCCTGTGTGCATCAGCATACAAGTTCAACTCTACTGTTTTTAATTGATTACCTCTTATGGAAGTTGCTCTCTGCTTCTATATGACACAAACACAGCATTACCAACCACAAGTGGTCAGTTTGTTCTTCACCTGCATTTAAAAACCTGCAGACAAAGCCACCTTTAATCTGTTGCCCATTTCCACAGGTCTGACTCTGAAATCATCGGCTATGCTTTGGACACGCTGTTCAATATCATCTGCAATGATGAGGAGGAAGAGCAAGGTATTCTCACAAAATAAAGGCCATTATAAAACTATACTCAAAAGTATTGTTTTAAGGGCACATCGTTTCAAAGTGTTTTTCACAAAAAGGTATTTTCTCTCTCAGAAAATGATCTGTGTAGATCTAGATAAATGCTCTCTAAAGACCACAACAACAACAACTGCTTGCTTACAAAGGAGGCATAAATCGACTCCTATAAAGCCTATAAAGATATTCTGGTCTCTTTCTTCTCTTCTATGTTTTAATCCCACAGATGAATCGGAAGGTAAATTCCTGTTTTTTATTACATGGCTGCCCCCCCACCCCCTCCCTCCAAACCCTAGAAACATCTATGGGAGTCCATTGTACTGTATATGTATCAAGTGAATGGAACTTACTCTGTTTTGGGTCCACACCCTCTGTATGAAATTGTAACGTGCGACCAGGTTTTATGATTCTGCAACCAATTCTTTTAGCTTCGCATTGGAGCTGACGCTAGTTTTGGATGAGGCCTGACATTTCCTCTTGCCCCTATGCACCTGTGCAGATGCAGTGCCCTTGGGAAAGCAAAAGACTGTGGCTGTGCCTGGTCAGTACTGAAGCCCATCCACTAAGGCAGTAGCGCTAGTAAAGAGCACTAGTAAACTAACCTCACAAAAATGACTTTGCTTTAAAAATCTGGCCTCTCACTTGCTGGTGTTACCCACAATGCTTCACTAATGGCACTCTACTTTAGCCTCTCTCATTTGCATAAACAATTAATATTGCTGGTCTTGCCTGATTCCTGGTGGAAACTAGGTAAACGGATTTATGTTATTACTGCATTGCTTTGTGATTTTAGTTGCTTTAGGAGTAGCAAAATACCAGTGTAAAGGGGTGTGTTCAATCTAGCTTTCAGTCTTTGTAACAAACTCATTGTCCTTAAGCTGTCGGTGTCCCCTACATGGAGTCCCTCAACCCCTCACTCTTCTCTTCTTTAACACACACTAAACACGCCATTTTCTTATTTGAGCCCTTTGAGCCCTACGTAACTTACTCCTCCTCTGTCTCAGGCCTGTAGTCTTCCTCCTGGCGTCTGTTCACACATTTAACGCCAAGCAAGGAGCCACTTGATTTGCACGGCTGGGTCTCTGTGCTGCCTCTGGCTTTCAGAAACTCATGGTTTTCATTTGACCTCCTCAGATGAGAATGCCCAGAAGCAAGCAGATGACCTGGGTGTCCAGTTCACAGACAAGTTCATCCAAGACCCTGAAAACGTAACGCTGCTGCTGACCTTACTAGAGGTAATCTGCTGCTCTGCTTATTGAGAGCTACGCATTAAGGCTGAATTGGGTTTTTGTAAGAAGTAATTGTGTGTGTGTGTGTGTGTGTGTGTGTGTGTGTGTGTGTGTTCGTTCAGGAGTTTGACTTTCATGTCAGGTGGCCTGGTGTTAAGTTATTGACTATTCTTCTAAAGAACCAGTGCACCCAGGTTCAAGGGATCATTCTTGTCAGCCCAATGGGTGAGTCCTGCCACACAAACTCAATGCTACAACCAGGATATGGCTAGCTATATATCAGGTTCTAATGCCCTAATTATGTTTGTGTTGATGTTTTGCTAAAAGTTACATTTAATCATGACTGCAGGCGTCTCTAGACTGATGGACCTTCTTGCAGACTCTAGAGAAGTCATTCGCAATGATGTAAGTTCTGCAACTCTTCTACTTGCTGACCTATACTATGATCATTTA
>OMPB01125617.1:2015-16244 GCA_900312615.1 Stylephorus chordatus | reverse complement strand
CACATTTCGACAGCTAGCAATAAACCAACTACTCTGGGAAAAAATACGATATCTGTGACTGTCCCAGGACAGATTTTCAGGGACTTTAGTTTTTCACCGCTCCCGGTAGCCAACATCCAATGAGGGCAGCTCTCAGCCAGGAGGCGGGGTTACCTGCCTATCAAAATGGTGGTTCGTGTCCCCGAGAGGCAGACTCAGACGTTGCTGTGCAGACTGGGCACAGCAACGGCGAATCGAAGAGGAGGGGGTGTGTTTTATATAGAAGAGGGGGGGGGTGTGTTTTTATATAGAAGAGGAGGGGGTGTGTTTTTATATAGAAGAGGAGGGGGTGTGTTTTTCGCCACTGTAGACGTTCAAAATCTTTATTCTTAAGCCCAGATTCTGTTCGTGACCAAATCTTACCTACTGCAGCTTTAAGATGGTCTCTTTATTTTCAAATATTCATTCTTGCGTGGTTTGATGACACATTTCATTTAAAGCCCCGATGTTCCCCCATTTCTCTCAGGTATAGAGTGCCAGGCCAACCAAGCCTCCGCAACCTCGGAGGAGTGCACAGTGGCCTGGGGTGTCTGTAATGTAAGTGTGACTAGATGAGATAAGATAATACTTTATTGATCCCCCAGGGGGGAAATTTGGTATTACAGCAGCAGTAGAGTACAGTACAGGTAGAAGGTGCCTTAGTGCAAATAAGGTGCAAGTAAATAAGTAAGAGAGTAGAATAAGTTAGAGTAAATACAAAAGAGCAAAAATGTCGGTAGAAAATAAGGTGCTAAAATAAAATAAAGGTAACTAACAAAGTGTCTGCTAAAGATGTATATATTTTTTAATTATTAGGAACTATTGTCAAGGTTGAGTTGTATTGTGTGTGTATACAATTTTCTTTTTTGCATAAACCTTTACTCCATTCCATTCTGCCACAGCACGCTTTCCATTTCCACTGTATATCTCGTTGGTTGAAGACCAGACAGGTGTGTCCTCTTGACAACAGGGAGTGGGAGTTCCAGAAGTAAGTGTTTGTATGGATATTGTGGTTTAAGCAATGCAGCTCAATGCTTGGTGCACAATATAAAACGTTGATGTACACTATTGTAACCTCACCTATTCCCGTCTTTTTACAGATATGGACACTAGGAGCCATGTTTTGCTTCCTTTTTTGGCCCGTGCAAACTTGCTGTTTTCATCTTTTGTCCATCACATCACATCTGTATCTCCTAACATTTGGAAATGTTTTTTAGTTCTTAAGTTTTTTTCTTTCTTCTTTGCAATGTTGTAAATTTAAACCGAAATAAATCATGTTCGGACAAAACAGACTTTTTATTTTTATTTTTTTAACTTATTTGTAGGGTTTGTGGTTTGAGGGTTGACTTGATAAGAGTCAAACTAAGGTGCTGCCAATATTTGATGTTCAGTTTCCCTAAAATTGAGCTCTAACTGGATAAGGGGGACAAACTAACTGGGTAAGACCACAAAGACAACAGTTTCTAGGGATGGATTAAGTTGCAATGTTGTGTTTCATCATGTGCATCAAGTTCAAAGCCTTTGGTTTTTGGTCAGGTGCAAATAAAGACTTTAAAAAGTGTGTGTGTGTAAAGACAACTATGACTATCTTTTTTTATTTAGCAAAATCTATTTTTGCGTTCAATGTACCCTTGTGTGAAGCACATACTGTAATGTAGAAGAATTTACATTTAGCAGACGCTCGTACAATGTACTGTACCGGTATGTCAATATATTTGAATGCAGAGATTGGTCTGTTCTCTTCACTGGGTATTGGTCCCAGAAAAAAACACTTAGTTAATGTTTGGAAATTATTTAATTTAGTGATTATTTACGTAATCTTTAATAAAATAATTGTGTACATTTTTCTTGTATGATTACATTATATAGTTATGGTGTTGGTTTGGAAAGAGACTAAGACAGAAATGCAATATTTAATTTGTCATTTCTAACCTAATTTAATAAATTTCTCTAGTGGTAAAAACAACCCTCGCCTCACCAGAGGGTTGCCTACTATGTTGCCTACTAAGCATGCTCAGGGCCATCCTCAACTGAGCGCATGAGTACAGCATACCATATGGGACTGATCGTGATTACGAGGAGTCGGGTTGTACGTACGACGTGCTAGCGTTCACGTGCATTTCAACTCGACTCAAAGCTGAAGTAATGCCCCCAGATCAAAGCATTTGTCTCGTCCAGACCTTTATCAAGCCTTACTTTTTATTTTTTAAATCAATATTGTTATACTGTAGCACTGTTCAAAGCCAATTTGTTTCTCAACCTAATATAATTTATTGTAAAAGGAAGTGGAATGGATAGCAAGTAAGTGCAGAGATGCTTTCACACATTCAAGTGTCGCCATGTTATTCAGTTTTATTCCATCAGAGAAACAAGCAGCTTGTGGAGGATTGAGGATTACCTACTTTTGAACCTGTGTAGGACCTTGCTGAGCAGATGTCATAATCTATCAGGCATGTGTGTGACACAGGAACATTCTCCAACTAAAAACAAATGTGTTTTGTCAGTCAACCTTGTCCCAATTGTACATGGCATTGGTGTACATATCTGACCAGGCAGTGCTCATTCAATAAAGTGATTCAATGCATCTTATTCATACAATTTGTGAAAAGATTTTTTTTTGAAAATACATTAAAAAATTGGAGAAAATTGACCATTAGTGACTAAATGAAACCTAAATTCTCAGCACATTTAATGAATGTGCTCTTGTCAAATTAAACTGGACAACAAATGGATTGTTTTTACACGTCAGCCTTTTATAACCGTTTATATCCTGTGCTGTGAATATTATATTGGTAGATGCCTGATAATGTAATAGTCTCCATTAGCAAATAGTTAAAACAAAAACAAGTCGAAATCCAAGAGGGATGAGTGACCCATTTCCTGCTGGATTATAATTCAGCATGTAGGAATTGGCATCACTCCATCACCCAGGACTCATTTAACAGCATGTAGCGTCTAAATAAATAATCTACTTTAATAAAATCTACAGGCTCTCATAAGAGTTCAATATTGAAGGTGTACTTTCTTGATTTTCTTAACCGCTTTTCCGCTAGAGGGTCACGGGGGAGCTGTTGCCAATCCCAGCTGACATTGGGCGAGAGTGGACTGGTCGCCAGACAATCGCAGGGCATTCTTGCATTTCTTTCCTCTTAAAATTCCGAAGAACAGGCAACCGTAATGAGAACGAGATAAACCGTAATGTGAACGTGATAAACCGTAATGTGAACGTGATAAACCGTAATGTGAACGTGATAAACCGTAATGAGAACGAGATAAACCGTAATGAGAACGAGATAAACCGTAATGAGAACGAGATAAACCGTAATGAGAACGAGATAAACCGTAATGAGAACGAGATAAACCGTAATGAGAACGAGATAAACCGTAATGAGAACGTGATAAACCGTAATGAGAACGTGATAAACCGTAATGAGAACGTGATAAACCGTAATGACAATAAGATAAACTAATGTGAACGTGACAAACCGTAATGAGGAGAACGTGACAATTGAATATTTATTGTGAATTTTTGCAATTTAAAGGATAGGCAGGTAACATAATATTACAGTGAAAAGGGGGAAATTAGTAGAAAAGTTTAGGGAAAAACAAAAGAGTTGACAGGAAAATAATCTTTTTTTTTATTTTTTTTTTAAGTGCCCTTCTTGGCATTGGGTACGCCTCTGACAAAAAACAATCCCCATTTTGAACAATCCAGATACAGGCTAAAAACAACATACATTATTAACCTGTGGTTAAGAAGAGGTGAGGTGGGGGGGGGTGGTGTAATAGTAGGGTTTAGTAATAGTAGGTTCTTCTCTGCAAGACCAACTGCCCAGTGTTATTGTTAAGACTCAATGCTAGATTCATTCATTTGTTAAAGATTTCCCATTGTCGTTGTTTTTTTGCAGCGTACTTTGGAGTATAAACAGTTTGAGCGTGCCTTCTTCAATTCCAATTCCCGCTCCCCCTCGCTTTGATATACACTTCCCACTGACCCAATCCCCATCAGCCCTAATCGATCCACACCCGGTTAAATACATGGTAGCAAGCATTGTGGATCTCTCGGTGACTTAGCCACACATCACCAGCACACTCTTCCTCAGCACACTCTTCCTCACGCTGCTCCCCCTCTCTAGGGCTGCGGGGGGGCTCCAAACTTGGAGCTCAGTTTGGTGATGAGGGCCATGATCTTGGGGTTGCCCTGGTATTTGGCGATGTTGGCTGGGTTCTGGGCCACATCCTGGAAGGCGGCCATCACGTCCGGGTCCTAGAGATTTCACACACGGGTCAGTGGGCTCAGCAACTCTGATGCCATGCATTTGTAAAAGAGAATGCTGCCAACTGTGTAGAATATTGATTTTAACCATTGACCAGCTGCCAAATCCTGCCCCTTCCACTGACTTTCTCTCACAAGCCTCCGTCTCAAAATGTGAGGAGCTTGCAACATTTTTCAACAATAAAATCACAACATGTGGCATCGTCGACAATGGTGAGTCATCAAACGCGTAATAAGCATGTGACAACGGACGAATTCACGGGCGTTTCTGCGACAGAACTTTACCGGAGTGTAGCCGAGGGAGACTCGGTCACCTCTCGTCTTGACCGGGTCACCACTGCGTTCTTTACAGCGTTGCACTCTAATCATCAACTGCTTTCTTGTTGCCTTTATTGTATTGATCAATTATGTTTTAGTCGCTTCCGTTTTTAATCTGCTCCTTTGTCTTTCTTTTGCACTGCATTGTTACAGCACGTTGAGCTGCATTCTTATGTATGAAAGGTGCTATATAAATAAAGCTTATTATTACAGTCATCTAGACGCTACTACTTTTTATTTTTGGCACAAACAGGAAATTAACTAGGAAACACAACTTCCAATTGGTCTTTCTGCCAAGTATGGGGCGCTGACACAAAGTGTGAAGGTCCGCCTCACCTTCATGGCGTTGAGCACCTCGGGGTCCTTCAGGAGCTCTCCTATTCCAGGCATGCCGAAGGGAGTCCCCCCTGGGAAGGCGCCCGCACCGCCTAGGAGCAGCAGAGATTCACAAAGCTTAACGTTTTCCCATTGCCAGCCAAGACGGAACGATGGATCAATTCTAAGTTGAGGATCCTAGTTCCTCCTGAGCCTGTGAACCTGGACCTGGAGCACCCAGACTAAAGCCTTTACCTGGGAACCCTGGGAAGCCTCCAGCTCCGCCTCCAGCTCCTCCTCCTCCGGCTGCTTGTCTGGCCTCTTCCTCCTGTTTAAGGATAAAGGGGAGAGAGGGGAGAGGGGACATGTGATACGACGGCGACTTTTAACTTGCGTGGTGTCATCATCTCCGCGTTCCATTTGTTCTACCAGGAGCACCAGTAGAGCAACTACGTTTAGCACACGGCACCTCCAAAAACACCCACAGTTTCTGTTTGATGTGGATGGACACCGGTGGGTGTGAAGGTTTGCATCAGTTTTTAAAGGAGATCTATTATGCTGATCCGTGTTTTAGTACATACAAACAATGTTATAATGTTGGATATCAACTGCAAACCTCACCAAAGTTACAAAACATGAGCTATAGTGTTTCTGCCGTAATCCTGCAACGTGGTTTCCTGCCTCTCTGGACGGCTCGTGGCGAGATCTCCGCGAGATCGTTACGTCAGGTTGCACACAACCTGACGTTGCAGCGTCCAATTGGGAGAAATCCTCCTTCAGCGTTGGACCTGTAAGCCTCCACTGAGCTGGCCAATCAGTCACGTGGGAGGGACCAGCAGCCAAGATCTCACATTACAGCCAGAGGCTGAAAATCAGCTCGCTGAGGATATTTGTGAACGTCGGTATGTCATAACTATGGGGTTTTGAGATGAAAATCATGCAAAGCTACTCGGTAGGCGTTCAAAACTCACTTAATGATAGGTAAAACTGAGTATAATAGGTCTCCTTTAATGCATCGGTAGATTTAAACAAATGCAAGTACGTTACTGAAGTCCAATATCGAGCCGATACCGGCACATCCCTACTGATATGCGAGACACTAGGGATGTCATAAAACATCGATATATCGATTATCGATCGGCACGTTATTTCATCGATATGTTTTCGAGGCATCGACGTATTAAAATTAGCCGACATGTAAATTAGACGCCCATTATGTGTGCTTTGCAATTCATTCAGTTGGCGTCTGGAATAATAGCTTTCAGAGACCACAAGGGGCGATATACGATCTATAGCCCTTGTATAGTTCACAATCAGGCAGACTAATATGGCTCTATCTAGAGGTGCTTCCTTATATGACAGTAGAATATCGATAAGCCTTTGCAACTTAGATAATTAAGGGTTCGTCTATTTATTTATGCCCATTTGTTTCCATCTGAAAAATGGCAACATACTGTATGATCGTGAAAAAGGCACCGATCCCAAGCCTATCTTCGCCCTCTTTTTCGGCACTAAACTGCCCCCCATGGACCCTGACCCCCTGCTGCTACGCATTCTGAACCACCTTGTTGGCCGTGTTGAGAGTTCAGCAAGCTAGAGGTTAAATGCTGCCCTGTTGTGACCCGAGTCTTTTACTACTGAGCTAGGAGAACTAGGAGGCACGTACGTTACTAAAGTTCTGTGGAAAAAATAAATGTATCCTCGTCACTTCTTGATGAATAGCGGCGCTTTACATGTGTGATAACGGCCCGCGTTGAACCCATGATGAAGAATTCACCTTCTGAACGCGCTCGTCTTCCTCCCTGGCTTTACATGAAGAAGAACTCACCTTCTGAGCGCGCTCGTGCTCCTCCCTGGCCTTCTTTATTCTCTCCTTCTTATCCTTGATATCCTTCTCCTCCCTCTTGCGCTCGTACTTGCGTCTGTGCTCAAGGATCTTGGTGGCCTGAGAACAGAGTAGTGTTAGCGCTGCTCCCAGCTCGCACACACCAACACGCCGACACACAAGAGTGAAGGTGAGTCACTGAGCGGTTCAATAAAACTGCATCGACAGCACCATCTCTGGGGAGGTCGTTGCAACTTCTGTATGCGGCAGATTTGTTGACTGGTTTTAGATTTTTCTCGATTGAACCATTTACATATAAAAAATAATAATAAAAAAAAGGGATAACTCAAAATATAAACAAAGGACTTTGGAACTCGTTTTCCTTCCTTCGTTAATATCAAAAAGCGCACCTTTGGTTGGACCTCCTTCAACATTGCAGAGGCATCCTCGTCGTAGTCCAGTTTACAGGCAGTGGCCAAGTCCTTGGCTGCCTCCTCCCAGTTACCCAAGAGCCTGCAGCACAGAGGGCAGGATAAACACACATACACAACACTGAGCAATATGGTTCGTGCCAAGGTTTGCCCTTTGGCACCACATGCGTATATATACACTATATATACACAGTTTCCAAAGACCCAAGGCTTCGAAAGTATGTACTTAAAATGATCACAAAACAAAAAAGGTGTTTTGTACACTGTGCAAAGTTTTGACGGCATACCACAGCAGCACTAGCGCTACGCACCTGAAGAGAAAACACGCAGCCGCTATTCTGCATGATGGACCACCAGAAAAGTCAAAACCACTGTATTCATGTTTATTAAATTACCATTAGTAGGGAGAGCTTTTTAACACACACACACACACACACGCACACACACGTACTTGTTAGCTTTCCCTCTCCACTTGTAAGGCTGTGCCGAGTCTGGGTTGATGCTGATCGCTCTGTCACAGTCCCTCTTGGCTGCGTTGGGCTTCTTCATGTGGAGGTAGACACTGGGGCACAGAAAAGGAGCTGGTTACGTTCCCGGCACCGTGCCACAGTATGGGAGTCATCCCTTCCTTTAGGTTTGCGTTTGTGGTGCTGGTTGCCGAGGCAATGCCACATTGCTCCATTTACGTGTCGCTGAACGTTGAGGAAATCGTCACTGACCAACAAAGATTCTGTTGCGACAGGTTGATGGGCAGCGATCGCGAGTTAGGAATTGATTTGCGTAACAATACACCTACTGTATGTCGAGTCAACCGACATTAACCTAGCCAGGACTAGCCTAGTTTTTAACCTCTAGATTTTAGTAAATTCAGCCGTGTGCGTAATTAACTCAAAGCTAGTTTGCAGTTACTCTTTAATGGTCACCAAGAAGCTAAAACAAAAAAAGGAAGAAACTGTCGAGGAACTCACCTAGCCCTCTTAGCATAAAGGATGGCTACGCAGGGGTTGAGCTTAATGGCTTCGGTGAAGAGGTCCAGGGCTTTTTGTAGTTCGCCTACACGGCACATAAAGGGGAATCCATTATATCAACGGGGAAAAAATATATAAAAATCCCGGACCATTAGGAATTAAGTACAGTTGCCCTTCGTAACAAGCTGTAAGAAGATCGTTTTAGCCAGACACACCTCCTCCTAGTGCATCAATGGCCTCCATTTTCTTCTCGTTGGCCTGGTCCATCATCTCCTCTGTGACCTATGGCAGGAGAAGTGGAGCCAAATGAGACTTTCAAGAACACATTTTCCCTTGACTCCAACATTTCCCCACCGAACCCTGGGCTCAACACTGGAGATGAATTAGGCACGACTTTGACCTACATGTGAGATAGAGGGAGGGAGAGAAGAAAAAAACTAGACACCTCCAGGTTTTCAAAGTCTCCCATCTCCTGGGGTTCATCGGTGTCTGGGTCAATCACACCCTCGTTGTCGATTTCTGTAGAAACGGAAAGATTCCCCTTAACATCAGTATCAACAACTTGAAAGATCTATCGATTTATTATTTTACTGTAGGGTTGTGCAAGCAGTGGAAAAGATAGACGTGTAGCGTTTTTTTTTTTTAATAAAAATATCATAAGTGTCATATTTCCTCTTCCTTCTCTTTCACGTCTGGGACCTACAGTACGGTTCTAAGACTGACTTTCACGTCCATACCTATATCGCTCTCCTCGCTCTCAGACAGGTCTGGCCCTGGAGGTGGAGCAGAGGTTGGGCCGGGACCACATGGACAGCCACCCTAAAAATATCCACATTTTAGAATTTCAAAGGTGCTGGGCCTAAAGCAGGCATGAGAATAAATACGATCAGTCTCTAGCTCACCTTGCACGAACCCTCCTTCTTAGGTAGTGGAATCGATGCACCCAATCTGAAAAGCAGAATTCCGTACTTAGGTAGTAGTTAAAGTCAAGCTGATGAATGCTACAGTCCACCGTTACTTTAACAAATTAAGAACAAGCACCGCAACAAAGAGATGCAAAAAATTGTTAACTTGCATCAAAAATATGCTCTAAAGAATTTATGTTTTACTTCATTTCATTTTTATTTATTTTGCACATGGCGATCATACAAATCACATGGCTTTCACACAACACACTGAATGATGTTTGATGATGTTAATGTTTTTCAATGTAACCACCGCAAATAAAGCAATTCTTCTTCTAAACAACAATTTAAATTGTTTAAAAGTAATAATATAAATAAATAAATAATAAAATAATAGTAAAAAAATAGGGATTGGAAGTATCGATACTTATCGATCCGCCCATCCCTAACATGCAACGGTTTATTCGTGCAGACTAAACGGTTGATAAAACGTAATAAAAGCGGTTCCGGGCGTGTAAGAAGGTCGCAAAACAACGATCTGAACCCTTCAAAAATGACAAGATTGGGGAGTAAAAAAATGGAAGTAAAGACGAATACCAACCCCTTCAGCCAGGTCCTAAAGAATCCCATTTCAGGCAGGTGCAATACAGATGAATTCGATTCGCACAACTGCACAAAGGCCTTTAACTCTGATAGTTTCCTTGGATCCATCCTGCTTCTGTGGATCAAGCACTCAAGGTACTACACGTGGAAGAGAGAGAGATACAAGAACCGATTTAGTGCGCTAGCTAACATAGTTTAGCTAACTATGTTTAGCTTGAATTGTCTAGTTACGCGCTTCGTGTAAGGAATGAGGGAGATACTTAAAAAAAAAAAGGAAAATAGAATACGTACACTTCAGAAATACTAAAATGCGAACTGATATTTAAATTTAAACGTTTGCAATTATTTCCGGATACATAAAACATTTAGAGAACATGTCAAGAGATTGCCAGAAGGTTCTGGAATTTTGCAGCCCGTGGCGAGGTGATTATTTGTCGCATTAAAGCTGCATATGGGCACAGCAGATAGCAAGAATCAATGACAAAGGGAAAAAAAACCGCGTAGATCAAAAATATACTAACCCTGTTTAAAGAATTACCTTGTTTGCGACTAAGACGAATAACTACAGGATACACTCAATATATCATCCACAACGTGTTTACTTCCAATCTGACGTTCGTTCAATGTTTTTATTCAGGCAGTTAGACAAAATACAGGGTCCTGTGCGATGTCAACAAGTCGCCAAGAAGACGTATCATATCTTTTTTAACCAATAAGAGAAGCTCAAAGTTATTTTTGCACCAATCATCAGCTTCATCTTAAAGGGGAGGCCAGTTTCACCTTTCGTCTCTCTTACAGCATGTATTTCTGAGACAGTAGCTGCGGAGAGTGTGACATAAGAACTTTAATTTGCTTGAAACTTGTTGTCATTCATATATATTTCGTATATAGTTGTTTCTCAACCACGTTTTCCATTTAATGTAACCCCGTACATTTATCTTAATTGTCTAATGAGGTGTTGTAGACACCTCATTAGACAACAGCCAGTTGTAGACCGACTGTCGGTAGTTTCCGACAGTATGGTAGGGTTTAAGTAATAAGGTCTTGTCACTTCGTAGCAATGTTGCCTTCGCCGAACATTCTCGCCCGGTCTGTCAAATTGGCCCCACGCTCTAAATGGAGGCAAGGTATGTTTTCAGGATTCATTGCCGTGATTTCACCGCGTGATATCGTCGTTGGTATTCTATTAGGCCTTATTGCTGTGGTTTTGGCTTACACAACCATGACATTTCTGTGTTGTGTAGACGTTTCGTAAACGTGCACCAAGCCTGTCGCGGTGCCCTACTGACGTCATTTGTTTCAGCCTAAATACTCACCGTTATAAGCTCAGCTGTGGTCTACTCAGTGTCACAACTCACAGTATTGGAGTGAACTACTTGTTTGGCTTCCTTTTAGGGTGTCTCTGGTGCGCATGCAGAAACATTTCAGTGAAGCCAGGAGGTTTAAAACCCAAGACTGTTCCACACCGATACCTGGGCCAGCCAAGTCCATTCACCCATCCACACCTCATAAAACATGGTGAGTTGAATTACATGGTACGGCTATAGCTGTTTTTGCACTCATTTGCAAAAAGTTTTTTTTTATTTTTATTTTTAATTAAAATTTGTTTTATTATCTCTTTGTGCAAAACTCTGCAATCCAATTAGTTTCCCCTTCATTTAAGTTCTTCAGACGGTTGAATTTCCTTGGTGGCATGGCTACAAATAAGCCTCTACATTACAAATTTAAATCAAAAGCATTTTGAGATTATTTCTTTTCTTTTTTTTTGATAATTACTAAAATGTCTTCTCATCCCTCTTTAAAGCGTCTTGGGATCCCATAAAGGTGCTATACAAATCCAAGCTCATGTTAGTATGATTAGTATTTATTCCAATTATATGCTTTTTCATACTGTCGCTATAGCACTTTAGTGAAGACCAACTTGTGCTCTAACTCTCACTCAAACACTCACAAGTTGCAGGGAAGAAGAGTACAGCTTTACAGTTAGGCCTGTGTGATATTATCACGATGGTCGTACATTACATTACAATACCACATTGATAATAACAAAGTATGAATTCCACCCATAACACTCAAACGTTGGTTCATTACAATGTAGTATAGTGTATAGGAATAAGTGTAGACTACAACAGAGTATTGTGAAGTTGAAATCCTACTTTCATTCACAAACAAGCCATATTGAATTATCCAATAGCCCTAATTCAAAAGCCTGCAAAAAGGTAATTGACCACACAGAGCCCCCGTCTTTAATTACCTTTAATTGCCCTCTGTCGGTGACTGTGCAGGTGAGGTGACACCTGGCTTGTCACAGGTGGAGTATGAGCTACGCCGGCACAGGCTGGCCTCCCTCATCGAGGCCCAGGTGGAGCGGCTCGGCCCTTCGGAGTCCTCCAGCTCCCACGTGGTGGTTGTTCTGTCCCACCCGACGCGCTACATGACCAATGACATTCCGTATCCCTTCCACCAGAACCAGGTACCCGTTCCTAAATGGCACTGCTCCTCTTTTATGTTATTTAGGGCATTTAGCAGATGCCTTTATCCAAAGTGACTTACAATACATACATATGGATTACATTTTATATAGTGCTTCATAGTGAAGGGGGGGGAAACTCACCTCAACCACCACCAATGTGTAGCACCCACCTGGGTGATGCACGGCAGCCATTTTTGCACCAGAACGCTCACCACACATCAGCTTAAGGTGGAGAGGGAGGGAGTCATTGAGCCAGTTACACTGGGGGATGATTAGGTGGCCAGATGGAGAGAGCCAGGTTGGGAATGTTGCCAGGACACCGGGGAACCCCCTACTCTTGTGCCACGGGATGTTTTAATGACCACAGTGAGTCAGGACCTCGGTTTAATGAGACGTCATCATTACGCCAACATCCTCATCATTCTCCCTGTGGCTTAATTCGTGCCCTTGTTTAGTTGTTTTCGGGATCAGCATGCAACCAAATACTTCAAAATAATGCAGTTGTTTGTAAAATGTGAACTTGTATTGCCCCCAAGTGTTTGCATTGTGAAGCCCAGATGGGATGACAATATAATGAGATGTTGATGATGGCTAATGAAACACCTCCTTTCAGCTGGCTTTTGGCCTATGCCCACTACAGACAAACGTTGACATCAGTTTACATTTCAAACATTAGATCTCGGTAACATACTCTTTTCCACCATTTTTTTCCCCCTGATAATAATAATAATCTTCCAGTAATGTTGCAAAATTGGCATGGCTAAATAAGATTTTTTATTAATATTAAGATCAAAAGACATAACGACATTATGGTTGTATTAACTTTAGGACCTTTTGGATTGATCAATTTGATTTGTCCTTGTTATGGACAATAGAGTGGTCGTCAAACCCCATGAACCAGGAAGTTGGCTTGCTTCCGACTTGGTATGGTGGCTAACTCGGGTACTGCAGATAGTGCACGCCTCTCAAATTATTATGAAGAGATCTTACACTCTGCATAAGTCCTAAAAGTACTCTGAGATATACTTCAGATCTGGGTTTTGGCAGCGCCTGAACTTCTGGGAGATCTTATAGCGTACGCGTTTGGGTAGCCAAGTTCAATTGGATTGAATAGGCGGCCGTATGGGAACACCGTGATGGGGACGTCTTTTCAGAGTCCACTTAATCTCCCCATAACTTCCATAACCTCCCCTCCCCCCTCCCCCATTTATTAAATAAATAAATGCACCCGAATGTTATATGTCTGGGCACTTGTATGTCCGTATGTCCTGGCACTTAAAACAGAAAGTGGGATTGTGTTGCAACATACACTAGTATACTGTATATGTATAAAGGCTAGCTTGCATCGACAAGTGCTCAGCAGCTTGTCTGTTTTGAGACTAGCCTCGCTTGCCAGTCTCTCTGAGACACTTGCGTTCAAATCGCTATGCAATTTGCTACATAGAGCCTGGCAGACTTGGTTTACAGAAGGGGGTTAAGTACTGTAGCTTGTATTCCTTCGCCCAATCACGATGTTTGGTGGTGGAGCATCTGTTGTTTGAAACAAAGGTTCACACGGGAAACGGGTCAGAGCGATGGAAGTAAGGGACGAGAATGACCAATAAGATCTATTTAGAGTCCACTTACTCTCACCTTAAACACCCCCTCATTATATTATTTAAATAAGGAAATAATTTCACCTGAATGATACGTCTTAGCTCTTGTATTTTAGGTCTTAGCACTGGTATGCCCTGGTACTCAAATAGCTATTACGACTGTGTGGCATGTAATGTAGTGTGTTTATTCTTATATAGATGGATCGACATGTGTTCACCAGCTTATCTGATAGTATTGTTGAAACCTGCTCTATTTGAAATCCTACTACTCCAGAAATATTGTGTTGCTCATTTCCGACAAATGTACTCCTTGTAAGTCGCTTTGGCCAAAAGCGTCTGGCAAATGCCCTAAATGTAAATGTAAATGTAAGTTGTTTAAGCCTTGGCAAATGCCTATGCCAGGCCAGGGGCCCATCTTGTATGACTTGGCACATAGCAGTTTGTCAGTGGGTGACAACGAGGACACACCCAGGCCAGAGTGAGTGAATGGCCCTTCTGAATG
>OMPB01125582.1:0-10482 GCA_900312615.1 Stylephorus chordatus | reverse complement strand
CTAGTTCTTAACGGAGATTTTAAACTTAACCATGCCTCCCTCTGATACCTGTTCGATTTCACTTTGTGGTGGAATTTTCCTAGAAACCTGTTGCAACAGACTCCATTCTCATGTACTTGTGCTGAGTTTTGCTCTTTGTTGTTTTGCGGTGTAGATGGCAGGATATAGTGGTGGGGGCTCCTCAGTTCTTCATGAAAGACGGGGATGTTGGAGGGGCTGTCTATGTCTACATAAACCAAGCAGGAAGATGGAACAAGATCACTCCTTTACGACTCAACGGAACCAAGGACTCAATGTTTGGGCTGGCAGTGGAGAACATCGGGGACACGAACCTGGACTCTTATCACGGTACTGCGAGGGCCTCCATGGAACTTCTTGTGTGACGGTGTGTGACGGTGTGTGACGTTCTTTTTGTTGTTTTGTTTTCATTTCCACTGTTTCCTGCTCTCGTAGACATTGCAGTTGGAGCCCCTTATGACGATGCAGGGGCAGGACAAGTGTACATCTTTCATGGTTCTCCTCAAGGAATCAACATCAAGCCTGTGCAGGTTGGTGCTTTTTTGGTGCTTAAATTGTTTTGATCTAAGATTTAAACCAGTATACTATTCCTGTGTGGTCATAGAACCGTGTTATACTACAGAAGTATGTTACACATGTGTGCTATGTGTCTGTGTTTACACTTTTATTTTATTTTTAAAATTTATTACTGTTATTTTGAAGTTCTTATTTTTGTTACTTGTTCATTAATTTTATTATGCGATAAATACCAGGATGAATGGTATAATCCTAGAGGGGAGGTTTTATTATAAGCCCTTTGCACAATATTTGTTATGCTCATTTCTTTGTATACTTTGTATTATTTTTTGTGCTAATAAACAAAATAAAAAATAGGAGGCCTAGATTAAGATGAATGTATTTAGTCTTCCTCTAGAAGCTAGACGCCATAAGGCTGCTGTTGCTGTTGTGACTAAACATAATAATAATAGAATAAAGGTCACTGCTTTATGTGTGGAAAACAATTCTTTTAAAAAAGTAATCTTTTTGGACTGCTTTTGCACCGTGACCTTACACTTTCAAAACTGTTTACATTGTATTACATATTATGTCATGTTATATATTATGTTTTTAAATATCTGCTGCTTTGTTACAGATTCTGTCAGGAAAACAAAACAACATCAAATTGTTTGGATATTCTCTGGCAGGGAATATGGACTTGGATGGCAATTCCTACCCAGATCTGGCAATTGGCTCTCTCTCAGATACAGCTTTAATTTATAGGTAATCATTTTCTTATCCACTACAAAAAAAATAAATAAATACATTTGACACTTAATGAAACATCCTTACTTGCAGAGCAAGGCCGGTTATCAGCATCAAGAATGACGTTAAAATGGCACCAAAGGAAATTGACCTTTCAAAGAAAACCTGTGGTAAAAACGTTTGGTAAGTATTTACAAATGAAAGCATTAACCTTAGAATAATAATCTTGTTTCATCACATAATAATAATAATCTCTTTTCCATAGTTTCACCGTGGAGGCCTGCTTCACATACAAGGCAAACCCTGCAACCTACAGCCCAAAATTAAGTAGGTCACGGTTGGCAAAACAGTTCTTTCTTTCTTTTGTTTTTCTTCAAAAACAATTTGAGAGAGTGCCTAAATCACTTCTCTGAATATCCCCCTCCCCACAGCCATCAGCTATTCTTTTGAAGCGGAGGGTTATAGGAGGAAACAAGGTCTGTTGTCTAGGGTGGTATTTCTGGACAAGTCCCATACCGATCAGGACTACCAGTCTTCTGGAACCTTGGATCTCCGTGGTCAGAACAAAAGAACATGTATCAAGGCCAAAGTTAAACTTCAGGTAATTAGTATTCTGGTCAAGACACATTGTGCATCTTATCTAGTCGGCAACTAAGAGTGCTGACAATTTGTCAATATACTGTAGGCTGTAAAATGGATTTAATTTAAGAATAGGACTATCTTTTGAAGGATTTATGGATATGGACCCACATTTGTGAAGAGTAAGTGTGTTTTTTTTTAACCTAACCTGACCCTAAAATGGAATAATACATGTCATATTCCTGTGTATGGCTTTGCCTCTGATAGGACAACATTAAGGACAAGCTTCGTGGTATTCCCATTGAAGTGTCTGTGAATATTGTGGGCGCCAAGCGTCACAAGAGACAGCATGATCTTCCTCAGCTGGTCCCCATTCTTGATACCTCCCAACCTAGCAAGGTGGTCTCTGAGGTAAACATTCAGGCTTCTGTCATTATACGTTAAGTTAAGAAGAAAGATTGAGTTGTTTCTATAGATTGTACTGACTAAAGGCGGACATTGATATGTTATTGTTGTTGTTGTTGTTGTTATGGTAGGTGAACTTTCTCAAGGAGGGCTGTGGAAGTGACAATGTCTGTCAGAGTAACCTGCAGTTACACTACAACTTCTGCTACAAGGAAAGCAACCAAGATGCCTTCACACCACTACCTATGTAAGTACAGACAGAGACGTTTCCTTATTAATGAAAAGATACGTCTAAAGCTACTGTTGGGGAAAAAAGCATTGAGCTACACTGGTGGTTGTTTGTGTGCAGTGAGAAGGGGATGCCAGTGTTTTCTGTGAGTGACCAGAAGAGGGACTTAGTTATCCAGGTGACCGTGAGGAACAGAAACGGAGATGACGCCCACGAGGCCAAGCTAGTGGGGAACTTTCCAGAACATCTCTCCTACTCAGGATTCCGTTCGCACAAAACGATGGTAAATGAAAAAAGAGCTTTTACGTTCGTGTTTCATGTTCGTGCAGATGTCGTGACCACGTTACCATTTCTGTTCTTTACAGAGGGAAAAACAAATAATCTGCATTGCCAATCAAAATGGCTCTCAAGCGGATTGTGAACTGGGGAATCCATTTAAGAGAGACTCCGCGGTATGACCTTGATTTGAATGTAACCACTCTTTGCTCTTATCATTTAGAAAATGTTGATTTCACGGTACTGTTTGTTTATTTTTTTACAAGGCAACATTTTACATCATCTTGAGCACAGCAGGTATATCGCTGGATACAACAGAAATTAGTGTTGGCTTACAGCTTCAAACGTAAGTATTTATTTTTTCAGTAAACCTGCGTGCACAACACATGTCATTTATTACTCTTCATTCATGTATTTTATGAAAGAATGTCACACCTACTGTAGACACCTGATTAGAAAAGGTATAGTACTGTATGTTATAGTATGTCCAATTATATCTAAGCAGGTATAAACCGTCTCAAAATATACGCTTGTGTTTGTGTGTTCAGAACTAGCACACAGGATGAAATTGTCAGAGTGAATGCAAAGGCCAAAGTGGTCATTGAGCTGTCACTGTCCGTCACTGGGTAAGTACCTTGTTGGGCCTACACTTTGATCATAGATGGATACTAATGTGTTGTGTGGTTGTTAACCTTTTTGAAGTCTCAGAGTAGTCTACCCATAGTCCATAAGTAGCACAAATAACGCCTTTTCTCTCTCTCTCTCTCTCTCTCTCTCTCTCTCTCTCTCTCTCAACAGTGTGGCAAGGCCCTCCCAGGTTTACTTTGGGGGAGAGGTGAGAGGGGAAAGTGCTATGAAGACAGAGGAGGAGATTGGCACTTTGATTAACTACGAATTCAGGGTGAGAGAAAGTCTGAAGTCATCTTATATGTCATTTATCTTTATCAGAGTGCATTGTTTAAGACTGGTCCGTACAGGGGGACCAAAGAAATATTCGTGAATAACAATTTCCTAAGACACGCCCTACGAAAAGCTTTACAGAACATTTTTAGAGATTACAAAGTAAACAAATTATCGAGTCAAATATAACGTGAAAAATGAGAATGATCATTTCCTATTAGATAAACAACCTGGGAAAGCCTCTGAAGTCTTTGGGTACAGCTTCGCTGAATATTCAATGGCCCAAGGAGAATGTGGATGGGAAGTGGCTCCTATACCTGGTGAAGATCTCCTCCACTGGCCTGGATGAAATCCCCTGCTCCCCTGCAACGGAGATCAATGCCCTGGAGCGCATCCAGGTGGGGGCCTTTTTAAGAGCAATCAGAGGTCAGTGATTGTAGACAAACCTATCTCTGACGTATTGCAGTATAATTGATGTGTGACGATTGGGCTTTCAGGAGACCTCTGTTACCAGGACGAAACGTGCGACAGGAGAAAGATCTGGGGGTCAAGCTTCTTTATTACTAGACCAAAGAAAACGTAAAGTTTTGGTGAGTTTTACTATTGACATATTCTGCGTTGTAAGGGTCAGAGATGTGGATTATTAAGTACTGATGTTCCTGCTCACACACATAACTCTTTTCGTTCTAGATGTGTGGGAACGGTTACGATGCCAGATGTGTGGTGATTAAGTGCCCCCTACAGGGTTTGGAAAGCACTGCAGTGATTGCGCTGAGGTCTCGGTTATGGAACTCTACGTTCTTAGAGGTAAATGAGGCAAACATGTCTTCATCACCGTCAGTGTTGGATATGTGTGTTATGAAAGAGTGCCTCACTGTCCTAATTTTTTCCTTCAAACAGAACTATGCCTCTCTCAACTACCTCGATATAATTGTGAAAGCGTCATTGAGACTTGACACCCCTTCTAAAAACATGATCCTGAGAAATGCTGACACCCAGGTAAACAGCTGCCCTCTAGCCATATCTTACTATTATCTCAATACTACGAGTGTTACAGTGTTACACCTCCCTGTTTTGAATTGTAGGTAAGAGTGACAGTGTTTCCAGAGAAGGCTGTTGCCCAGTATGGTGGCGTTCCCTGGTGGATCATCCTGGTGTCTGTGCTTGCCGGTATCTTGATGCTGTCATTGCTAGTGCTCCTGCTCTGGAAGGTAGGGTCGCAGCCTCAACAATTCTTATTGTTACACAGCATGAACTACGTCAGCCAAGGGGGAATTGGTGCCCTTAGAGGAGGTTAAGAAAAAGAAAAAGTTGTGAGGAAAAGAAGAAATTACCAAGTGAATAATGAAACATTATTGGCTTTATTAAAATAATTCTATTAAGTTTATTTTTTTTATCAGCTAGAGACGGTTGTCCTCGTTTCAAAGGGTTTTGATGATGTATGTTTGACACGTTTGCGTAGAACCATGGTACTTGATGTTTCCAGGAGTAAGGGATGTACACACCACAAAGACAGTTGGTGACTGTGAATGATTCCCCCTCCTTTGCCCTCCTTCAGTGTGGTTTCTTCAAGAGGGCTCCTAAAGACCAGTTTGATGCAGCCTATCACAAGGCAGAAATCCATGTTCAGCCTTCTGACAAACAGAAGCTCTCTACAGAGGCATAGTGCCTGATTTGTGCTCACAGATCCAGGGTAAAACATAAATAAAAATAAGAAAAAATGATAGTAGCATGGTGTGGTTAAAATAGCAACTAATACTGCCTTTCCCTCTGTGTAACAGAAATGCCTAATTGCCAAATCAGCAGATTTAAGGAAAATTCAGTCCGCCACATACTATTTAACTTTTTCGTAGAAAAAATAAAAAAATAAATAATAACAATCTGTAGAAATCTAATATTTTGTTTCATTCTGCTTGCCATTGCTTTGAATGGAAAAACAAATATTCTGAGGATGAATCTCTGAAGTACCTTTTCTTTAAAAACTGGATAAACATTTTCTTCTTCAATCCTTTGCTAATAAGATTTTTCATCTGTACTTTGCCGTTGCTTTGTGCTGACATCTTGCCTAAGTCGCTGTTGATATGCCCTATTAAAAAACTTTTATTTCAGGCAAAGAATGCCCTAACCGAAACACTTTTAAGATATATTATTGTACTGAATATGAATTGTGTTTATCCATGTTCATTCATGATACTCAATTTGTGTGATCTGACACCTTCCCTTACAGTGTGGGTTTTTCAAACGCTCCAAACGTGATGAAAGCGTTCCAAGATACCATGCTGTGCGAATAAGAAAGGACTCTCTTCAATATCAGACCGGAAAAGTCAAGCTTGAGGCTTTTGAGAGCAAGCCGTGGAAGACAATTTGGAGTGAGAATGAGGGCTATTCATGAAACACTGCAGCAAAGGAGATTAAACATGCAAAGGCTGGCAGAGGAGTGGGGCGAGGGGGGTGCTAGTTTGTGGGAGTTCAACCTCCTCACTTAAACCTTTTTATTTATTTTTGTTTACAAACACAATTCTTGAACACAAGGAAGATTTACACAGAAAATCTAGGAAACATTTTTTTTTTTAAATCTAGATTACAACAATGTACTTTTGGGACATTTTTTGTTGTTAAATAAATGCACAGAAAAATGCTGTGAAATGTTTTAAATCTGTAGATAAACTTTGTGCTCATACTTGATTTAGCAAAATTACATCTGAATTTTCACATTGTATAGATGGCAAACTATTGTAACTGTTGTATATATTTCTATACTTTTAACACTGTATTTATTTTTTTTTTTCAAACAATATACGTCACCAAAGATGTCTTGATGCTGCTTCTTAGTTAAAGGGAATACATTTTCTGCAGTTACGGTTTAAAAAATAATAGCTGGTAAAATAAAAAACTGGACTGCCATTATTAATTGTATATCTCCCAAGTCTATGCAAGAAAAGTCCAGCATTCTCTGAGTTGATGTTTGCAACTCTGACTTACCTCGGTGTACAGTAATAATAATTAAAAAAATGTCACCTCAACATTGAAATATTATGAGTATTTGATGGTTAACTTTTTATTTTATTTTACTTTAGCAATCAGGAGCTAGCTGTTGGCAGTACTTGACTGAGTTTAAGTGGAGCAAAGTGGCGAGCAAAACATACTGCAGTCAACACATCCATTCTCTGTAATAAACAACCACTGTATGCAATCATACACATGGTTAAAAAAGAAGACAGGTTTCCCTTCATCAATATATTGAAGGAAAGCACGCAATAAAAGACTGAAATGAATCATTAACTTAAAAGAAAAACAATTTACCTTAGGATGTAAAGGGAAGAATACAAATGGTCATTATCTTGTCGTTTATTAAATCTTGTCTCAAAACAGTTACTACATACACATATTTAACTATGAAATACACATACCAAGTATAGTCAATAATACATGTTTATGAATTATAAATGTTTACTGGACATTTTCAGAATTTCTATACCAAAACTAATAATTCTGTAAATGAAATAGTGACTTTATGTTCATTTTTCAATGAACAAATCTGAGCTGTTTTAGCAAATGCTAAAATATGTAGAGTTTAATCAAATCTTTCAGATTTGAGACAGCGAATATTACCATAGAAAAAAAAGTAGGAAAGTGTTCACCTCAAGTCTTATTCTACAGAATCTGTTTCCTAAGCAAATGAACAGGTAGGAGACAGCTAGCAGAAATGAGATTGCAACAAAACAAAGTGACAAGAATAAGAGCATTTGGAATCAATAGGATGCTTCAGAAAACAGATCAAATTAAGCAACTATGCATACAAACTTCATGTATGCAACCAATTAGTCAAACGTTAAGCGAAAGGTCTTCTCCTGCTCCTTGCGCTGGTTGTCACACAGTTTGGACACATCCTCAACCCGTCTCTGCAGGAGGACTGAATTCTGATCAACCCACTGAAGGGAGTCCATGTGGGCATTTAGAATTTTGCAGATCTGCTGAAGCTTTGAGAAACAGAGAATCCAAAAAGGTTAGTTCATAGAAAGGCAACCGCAAAGGCAAGACTAATGATGAAGAAACGGCAGTAAGTTTAAACAAAGGGCGAGAAGGTAGACTTACAGGGTCGCTGGTATCTGCAGGGCCACTGGATGTGTTGAGGTGTTCGATGATCTCCTTCAGATCCTGAGACATCCTTTTAAGCTGCGCGTCCACGTTCTCCGCCAACTTGTACGTTCTCTCGCGTTCCTCATCCGCGTTTTGCATGTAAATGGTTCCACTCTGCTCTTTGACCGTCTCCTCCAGCGGAGTGAGCAAGTCCTCCAGCTCCTTCTGTTGGGACAAGATGAAGTCCAGCTCCTGATTAAGCCGCCTCTGATCCAGCTTCACCTTTTCCATCTCTTTGTGGAGGGACGTGATCTTTTCTCCGTTCTCCACAAGCATACGGTCCCAGGCGTTCACCTGTGTGGCCTGCTGCAAGAAATGCCTCTCCTGGTCCTCAAGCTCCAGACTCCACTTGTTGATGAGAGACTCCAGCTGTGCATAGGACATCACGGGCGGAGTGGCCGCGGTAAGAGATGTAGCGGCTAAGACAGTCGCGGCAGTGCTTGTGATAGATCCTGGTTTAAGTCCCAATGAAAAACCTGTAGACACAGCTGTTGCTGCTGCAGCCGTTGCGGCTGTGGATGCAGGTGTAGGGGTGACAACAGCTGCCCCCAGGGGCTTGAGCATGAAGTTCAGGCCCCCGGTGGCCGCTGTTGTGGTGGCAGCAGGGGCAGGTGCGGCATTTGCTGCTAGGGTCGTGGTGCCACCCAGAGGGAAGCCAGTGTTGTGAGTAGTGGTGTTGGGAGTGGCTGTTGGGATTGGCATGGCAAAGAGGGATGTGGTTATAGATGAGGCTGCCTGGGTAGCTGGTGCAATGGTGGCTGGAGCAGGTGTAGATGCTGGCTTTACCCCAAAACTAAACCCTCCACCCTGTACTGTTGTCATGGCTGCTGTTGATGCAGGTGTGGGCTGTGTCCCCAGAGAGAGCGTAGGGGCAGCACTACTGCCAAATGAGAAACCTCCACCTGTGGCAGCAGGGGGCGCTGCTGCTGTAGTGGTCAACTGGACCTTTGGAGCTCCGAAACTAAATGCCCCCAATCCGAGGCCCCCGGCTGGTGCTGCTGTGGTGGCTGCAGGCTGGGCTTGAGGCTGGGTTTGGGGCTGGGTTTGGGGCTGGGCTTGAAGCTGGGCTTGGGGCTGAGCGGCTGTTCCAAAGCTAAACCCACCTCCTGCGGGGGTAACAGCAGCGGCCTGTGTTGCGAGACCTCCGCCAAGTGTGAAACCTCCTCCTGGAGCAGGAGTTGTTGTTGTAGAACCTAGAGTAAGACCCGTTGCTGCTGGCTGAGAAGTTGCTGAAAGATTAAATGCGGGTGTGGAAGTTCCAAAAGCAAAGCCTCCGCTAGCAGCAGTTGCCTTCCCAGGGGTACCAAAGCTAAAACCCCCAGCTGGGTTGGTGCTGCCCTGGGGAGCCTGAGCAGGGTTGGGTGTCCCGAAAGTAAAACCACCTCCAGGGGCAGCAGGTGTGGAGCTTGCCATACCAAAGCCCGTGGCAGGAGTTGCACCAGGTACGTTTTTCTGAGTTCCAAAAGTTCCAAACCCGGCACCAGAACTTTGGCCGAAGTTGAATCCACCACTCATCCTCTTTTTGGATTGAACTGCAATATGCCGACAAAATGCCGTTAACTTCCGAGTTAACTTCGCTTAGCTTTTGGCGGGCCACAAATTGGAGATGGCAATGACTACGCTGTATATTTGTGTTCTATCTTAATTTAATCGGTGAGATAACCTTGAAGAAATGCATTCGAAATCGTGATATTTTCTACTCAACTGACACTATTTGAACGTAACCCTAGAAATAACGCAGTGAAAACGTGGTTAGCACATACCGAATTGATCAAGCAGGCATTTCGACGGTCGACTAAAGGAAGTGACGCAGTTAAGGACCACGGGTTTGTCAAAGATCATTTAAATTCAGAAGAGAAAAATAATGAAACACCGTGAAAATGTCGCCCTGGTTGCATTGCGCATGTGTAAATTGGAAATACAAAATATATTACGCTATTTTAATATAATAGAATATATACGAATGAGTATAATATGAATATGCATTAAATACGCAAAACGTTAAAACCAGAAAGCTATCACTAAACTTTCTTAAATGAATGTCGTATTATGCAAACGACTCAAACAAGTCAGATCAAAGGCGGAAGTGATTCATGTCACTCTTATAGAAACTGTTTATCTTTGATTAAGGGACACAGTGTTGAGTTTAGTCCACAACGCCAGTATTTGAGTAACATGGTCGTATCGAAAACTACAATAACATACTTTAAGCTAAAAAAAAAACCAACCCACATGTTTCGGAGTATTTTCAGCATCAATAATGATGTATACGTTGTTCATAGCGTACGTGCCAAGGAGACGGTAGTTAGTTTTAAAGCGAGTGTTGCAGAGCTCTTAAAGTTGGCCATTTTGTCAACAAGCACAAGGCTGTGCAGGATTCCACAGTGGATGCAAAATATGACCAATCGTTAAGTATTATTATTATTATCTGCAAGACGTTCTGTAGCCCGTTTGCGTGAAAGATCAAAAATGAGGATTCTAAGGTTTCTAAGAAGTAGTGTTTCCATCGGAAAGGACATAGACTATTATTCAAAATTTTCGCCATCACCACTTTCAATAAAACAGTTTTTGGATTTTGGTAAGAGACACACACACACACACACACACACACACACACACTCCATCCATTTTAATGGATGGAATGTTTATTTAAAGAGTGGGCAACACCAGTACAGAGGTTGAGGAACACTGCC
>OMPB01125581.1:6723-19705 GCA_900312615.1 Stylephorus chordatus | reverse complement strand
GATGGCGCCTTGCATGGTAGCCTTGGCCATCAGTGTGTGAATGGGTGAATGTTGGCATAAAACTGTAAAGCGCTTTGAGTACTCGTAGAGTAGAAAAGAGCTATATAAATGCAGATCATTTACCATTTATTTATTCATGTAGAGATGCTCGTGTTCTTGAACAAGAACATGTGATTGGTTTAAGAATGGTAAATTTTGGACGGTGCGTGTCCATTTCGTTTGGCACTTGTCTACACAGCTGAACGTAGCCTATTTTTTATTTATTTTTTTGTTATAAATGTTTAAAATGCCCCGGCCTCGTAGCTAATTATTATATGGCCTCCGAAATAGCAGAGCGGACTCTGACATATCGTTTTATTAGGCTACCGTTTTTTTAAACGTAAGTGTTAATGTTTTGGAAATAAATTGTGTGTAAATAAAGGCACGTTTACTTTAAATGAAGCGTGGCTTTTGAAACATTGACGCAACTTCTTAACATGATGGCGGTGATTAAGTGTGAAAAAGCAAATCCATATCTGATATGGGAAAATAAATAGGCCTATCTGGGAAAATAACCTTACATTAAGATACATTTTGTGGTGAATTAAGCCATATAACATAGCATACCTAGTGCATTTTTTAAGCTGATAGGTCTACATCAGAATAAATAAAAATAAAATAAAAACACACAAAAAAACGACAACTAATTGATGAATGCCTCCGACACGTCGATTATCAAAAAGCTGTGTTGTTAACATCCCTAATAAACAGCCCTAAAAGGTTTAGAAAACCTGATCGCTTCACTGAACTGCCATTACTACAGTACCATTATGGATATGAAGGTTCCCGCCATCATGAAGGCTGCTACTCTGATAACTACATCCATAAAAGGGTTATGAATTTAGCCATTAGTGTGACGGAATGCCAGAAATCGCCCACAACCTAAACTCTTAAACATGCCAAGGCCTCGGTCTCCCCTGCAGTCACTAGGGGTGTAACGATACATTTTAACAGCGATACGATACGTATCGCAATACGTGGTTGGCGATACGATACAAGGACGATATTGGTTCATTTAGAGCGATACGATACAATAAATTGAAATCAGTACAGTAACTTATTTAGCCAAAAATTCAATCTGTGTGAAATAAATACCTGGATAGTGCAGGATTCCTCCAAGTGTTTCTTGTAAGGGATAAATTAATTATTATGGGCATAACGATTCAATGGCAAACACATAGACATTTTTATTTGACCACATTATGGACTCGCACCTTGTCTACTCAAAAAAAAAGAACAACATTGCAAATGTAAACTGGACCAATTTTTTGCTGTTATTAAACATCCATTTGTTCAACATTTTTCTTTTCAGTTTTAATGCTAAAGGTACACTGACTGAATCGTTTTTAACAAATCATTAAGTGCAACTTTTTGAACAGTGGTTTAGCTTGCTTCAGTTCTCAAAGGAAAAACAAGATTGGTAGTGTATCCTCAAATTCAGCAATCTCATATTCACCTAAACAAAATTCATTGCCGACTACTTTGGGTTCAGTGCTAGCAATACCATGGCGCCTTAATAAGTGCATGGAAAGATTGGTTGTGTTGCCGCTATATTTTAGTTTGGCTTTGCATACCCTGCAAACAGCGAGCAATTTATCAAGGGCGTCTCCCTTTTTACAAAAGCCAAAATGCCAAATTTAGACTTCAAAGGCGGCTTGAAAATGTCACGTTCTCGCTCTTCCGTGCATGTCGTATTGTCTCCTCTCTGAAATTAGTGCATGCGTAGTAGAATGAACGTTGCAGAATGAGAGCATGAACTGGAGTAAACTTGGACACTTTTTTTTTTTTACCATTAGAAGTGCGAAAAATACATCCAGATAACCAATGTTCGATACAATCGATTCTTTGCATTGCAAACCGATTTTAGATCAATACAAGTCACAGTAGAAGGATTAGTTGCCGTTTACATATCGATGTAGTTGGATCGTTGGAATTCAAATCGATGCATCGATGCAATAGATGTATCGTTACATCCCTAGCAGTCACTAGTGGAAAATAAAACACTGACTGTGGGCTTTGAGACATGGCTCCCTTCTCGTCTTGGTAATTGTGTGTCCTATATTGCATTTAAAACTTTTTGCCTTTCTTAATTTCTACTTTAGGGTTATTTTGCGCCTCCAGAAAAACTGGGATTGAAGATTATATTTACGTCTAGATGAAGCTGCGATGAATTTATACCCCTCAAAGTAAATTTCCCTGTAAATAGACACATTGTCAACATCAAAGGTTCTTACACACCCATATAGGAATTGCCAATTATAAACGTGAAGGAAATGGGTGTATTAAAAAGCCAAAACGTCTTCAAAAAAAAAAACCCACAAATAAATAAATAAATGCTAACGTCACATACGCAGCCAATATTTAGTTTCATACCAACAAGCTCAAGGTCACTGTTGATTGGCTTAAACAAACAGTAGCTAAAACAAATGTCCCGTTAAAAGGCTGCCGCCCCTGCTGATCTGACTTCAATGGCATTCTTTTGAGGAATGTCCAAATCAAACAGGCGCTCGGAGGAGATTGTACTGTACACAGGATGACGGACATGTTGTGACATGCCCTCACATGCTATTTGGAGAAATTCCACAATGCACCTTGTTAACGTCAAAGACTGCATGTGCCTGTGTGTGCGCGTGCCTGTGTGTGTGTGTGTGTGTTTGGGTGTGAGAGAGAGTACAATAACCAAACATTCTTTCTTTGGTTGGGGTAAACTAACAAACTGGCCTGACGGTAGTTTGATACTAACTTACATGGGAGGTTTGCAATACAATGAAGCAGCGGAAATGGGAGAAGGGGTGGAAGGGATCTGGGACGGTCTCACCTGGAAGTATAGGCCGACTTTGGGCCGTGACATCAGGCTGTTGAAGTGCTTGTGGAACTCCTTGTTTAGAATGTCCTGAGAAAGCGTCTCGTAGGGATCGAAGGCCTGTTCCTGGAAAAAGATTGAGAACATCTTGGTCACAACAATTCAACCACCCAGGAAGCAAGAGCAGGCGGCGCACTACTAAAGAAGAAACTACTGAAGAATACGTCCCTTAATGTTGCCGTCTGATCCAAACCACGTTTCTACAGTTACTAACCAATTATAAAACCTTACAATGGTTGGAACAAGAGGTTGGCCCCTCTCTGAGGTCCTTCTATATATATATATATATATATATATATATATATACACATATATATAGCCGATCAAGCTAACGTCACAAGCTAGCCTGTGCTAGCTGTTCTACTGACCTCCGCCAGGTCTTCGAAGCAGCTGCCCACCAGGGGGTGGGGGCTTCCGTCGGCCGTCATCTCCACGGCGTCCTCAATCAGGCCCAGAAGTTTGACCGTGAGCTCGTGGATGTCCAGAATGTTGCTGAAGAACACCTCCACATCCTATAAAAATAAATAAATAAATAAGTGAGCGGCGGCGATGACGTGCAAAGACAGAGGACAGCCCATGGCAACAGCTTTTAGCAACAAATGCTGAAACGATGAGGGCTTGGGGAACAAATGGGAAGAAAGAAGGAGATTGCGTTGGTCCGTTAAAGCGTTTGAAGTTCCTTGCATGCATCTCTGCAGTGGAAACGGGTCATTACTGATCAACAGCAGTTTCATTTTAAACCAAAGAAGTTTAGGGCCGTTGCATTTCTGCACGATCCCCAGCACGCCACCTGCCCTGCCGTGCGCATTATAGGTGTGACTGCGTGTGGAAAGTTGAATGTCAGAAAGGGTGTGACCGAGAAAAAAAAAATAAAGTTTAAACATTTCTGGACGCGCAAAACATTCCCTGGAAGATAAACAAAAAAATTAATAAATAAAAAAACTGCGATGGGACCTGCCAATCAGACAAACTGCCTGTTGAGTTTGAGGAAATATGACACAGCGATGAGAAAGAAGTAGACACCCACCCAAAATAGCACGGGGTGATTATTTTGTGGTATGAATGTGTGGTATGCGTGGTATGAATAGCACTTTTGTCCTGTCATTATTTGACAATGACGCCTGCTCTCTTGACATCTCCATCCCGCAAAATCACATGGGATTACGCAGTGTTGCACCAGACATAATTGAGGTTATTTTGGCCAGGAGCGCAGATGGCGTTACCGTCCCGACCTAATTATGTGTTCCGAGTTCCACAGTGCCTCCTCACCCAAAAAGATCCCACAAATTGCCCGACCCCAAAAATATGCAAGGCCTCAGAGACTCATAAAAGCTTAACTTTCCATTCTCCCTCTCCCCCTCTCTCTCTCTCAACTTCTCAAACCATGGTGCTAGCGAGCTAGCAATCCAGCTGTTTTGGTTGGTTGGAGTTGGTAGCGCTCCTCCCATTCCCGGTCCCCTCCCAGGCTGAAACGTGCCTTACTGTCCATCCATTTATTATGTTCTGGAGGTCAAGGGTTTGTTATATTCAACAGGTTAACAATTTAATTGTTAAACAAATAAACAAATAACTTTCTTAGCATCACGCCGTCACATGCTCACATTCCAGTGCACAAGACGGCACCTTAATCTTAGTAAATTGGCACTATAATAAAAGCAAGGGAACACATGCTACATGGTAAGATATGCTAAACTAGCACGCTAACGCACCAGCCTGCTTATGATTTAAACATCCAGCAGATCACCTCCAGACACAACTGAATTTGGAAATTGGATAATTGTGTTTGTTGATGCCCGGGGAAACTTCCTTTTAAGTAGCTTTTTATTTTATTTTCTTTTCTTTAGACACTAAGTAACAGCCAGACAATATTTACATGATCATGTCAAAAAGTGGCTAAACAGTGACTAAATCCTCCAGGCTGTACGGGGGGGGGGGTATGTGAAGTCAGTACAGGCTCACAAGTCGCAGATTAAACTGCCCTGTATCCAGGAGCTTTAAATTCTAAGCTCTTAATATTTTTAAGAGTGGATTTAGCCTTCAATGGACTCGTTAAAAAGCCATCAGGCGTCTTTGTTTATTTATTAATGAGCTTTACTGTCGCAGTCATTGCCCCAGTTCTGTGGGATCTAGAGAAAAGAGAGGCGGAAAACATTAAGATGATCTACAGCAAGTATGGTCCAGTCAGCGGCCTTTCCCATTCCGTTGCAACGACCTACTGCGCATCGACGACCTGCCCGGGGCGTCAACAACTCGACGGGCGTTTATTGGGTGGGGGCTCACCTGAGGCGTGAAGATTTTGTTGTCGGACAGGAAGTGGTGGCGGAACACTTTGATGATGAGGTCGAGCTCCCGGAGGTACTGCCGCTCCTCCGCGATCTCCAGCCGCACCAGGTCGTCGTAGGTGAGCTCGCCCGAGGACGAGGGCTCTTCGGGGCACTGGGACACCAGGCCGATGTCCTCCTCCTGGTCGAACATGTCCATCAGGACCTGAAACGCGGGCGACAAAGACGCGGCGAAGGCGGGGAGGTCGTCAGGGAGACGCCGGTTCGGGGGAGTTCGCCGGGTGGGAAAGCTAGCTATAATTGTCGGTTTGAAGCGCTCGTGTGCGTGGTCCCTGTACAACTACGGCCCTCGCTGTGATTAATACGTTGATATTTCAATTCTTGAGGAAAGAAACGACATTATTTTCAACATGTTAGCTGAAGATCTACAAAGACCTGCATCTACAAAACCAGAACAATGAATCTATCGAGTGTGCACGCACAGACACGTACGTGCGCATCGTCAGAACCTACCTTGTCGGCACACATGGACACTTTAATGTCCTGCTGGCTGATTTCGTAGTGCCGGATGTTTCCCACGTAGTTGCCGGCCAGTTTCAAGATGTCTGCCGATATGTACTCCAACACGGCCACGATGTAGAGAGAGACATGGTAGTCCACCTTATAGCCCAGCACCTCCTGTTGAGAGGGGGGGGGGGAAGTCAGTTACCAAAGGAGACTGGCTTTAAAATGATTAGTGTCAAGATGTAAAAGGTCTGTGAATCAGTTTATGAAGCCTGGTTTTAAGTACTTTCTTGTAGTCGCCTTATAATCCTGCATCGTATGTGGTGAAAGCGTATTATTCGGTACACTAGGGGTTTCGGCTATGAAAGGTGTCAACATGATTATATAGAGCCTTTTGTTATTCCAAACAAAATATATACAATGGATTCTAGCAGAGTTGTGACAAAATGGCGGCTCTTCTGCTTTTAACGATCACACCGTGAGTCCGTAAATGACTGACGGGCAAAATGGCGACCGTTACCTTCAACAGAGGATGGATCTTGTCGACGGGGAGAAGCAAGGGGTTTCTCCTTTTGCGCTTCTCGATAGCGGACTGTGCGTCGGCTAGGGCCCACTTGTCGATGGGGTGGGGAAAGGTTTTCTGGACGCGTTCCTGAAGAGTCATATGAATAATAATAAGAATAATAATAAGTTACAATGCGATGAGCTGAAGGCCGCATGTCAATCAACGCGTATCACCGCCTCGGCTCAGGCGCCGATGAGCAACTCCTTCGTTGAGTGTTTTACTAGCTCGTTACGCCGATGCGAAGGTGGGTTTTTTCACTTGGTTATGTTCCAAACTGCAGCTTTGGAGCCAGGCACCAAAAACAGGAAGTGCCTACCTCCACATCCTGCACGGACCGTGGCTGAGCCACACAGAGCATGTTGAGGAGCTGCAGGATAAGCTCCTCGATGTGCTGAAGAGCGTCCTCCTTGGCGGAGAGCGTGGGGTGCACCTGCATCTGGACCTGGAGCACACAGGGGGGAGGTCAAAGGTCAGCAGGACAGCTTACGAGCCAAGCTTTTTTAAGGCCTCAGCTCACTCCGATAATGCTTCTCCTCAACAAAAGAAACGAGAGAAAAAAGAAAAAAAAAACATTTTACATTTAAATCTACCCTCACTTCCTCTGAACAGCATACGCGTGTGTGATTGTGTCAGAAAGTCAGAGCGGAAGGGTGAAACATTGCTACAAATGCTAACCACTTCTACTCTGAATGCATAATCGACCTTAAAAGCAATCGGTAGGTAAATGCAGTCATACGCCACAATATTGAAGATTTAGCCAAATCAGATTTAGTTCAATCGTTTAAAGCCTTTTACTATACATTCAGTCAGGTTTACAAAGGAGTTAACCATGTGGACATCCTGTAAGCACCTGCAACAACTAGGATTGTGATTCCTCCGATATGGAGATATGTTCATCATCATTCATTCATCTTCTTAACCGCTTTTCCTCTAGAGGGTCGCGGGGGAGCTGGAGCCAATCCCAGCTGACATTGGGCGAGAGGCGTGAGATATACCCTGAGAGGCGGGATACACCCTGGACTGGTCGCCAGTCAATCGCAGGGCTAACATACAGAGACAGACAATCACACTCACATTCACACCTATGGGAAATTTAGAGTCACCGATTAACCTAACCTGCATGTTTTTGGTCAGTGTGGGAGGAAGCCGGAGTACCCGGAGAGAACCAGAACCCAGGCAGGCACGGGGAAAACATGCAAACTCCATGGAGATATGTATTAAAGTAAATATGCATTAAAATAAATAATATATAACAGTATCTGTTGAGCTGAGGCACTGAAGTACATGATCATTTCTGGTACCAATGGTGGCTGGACTAGAAAGTTTCTAGTGCAGTTTCACAATATGATAATGTAACGTTTCTGCATTGACATGATGCCAATGAAGAATTATAGAAGCACCACATTGAACAGGTATTACAAGTGGTTAATAAGAGGTTCATGCAATGAGGAAGAGAATACGAAGTGGCCATCCGCCAAACGCTATCATCTTTTGACTCTCGCCACTAATTCTGTTGACATTATCAAACCGGTGGATCTCTGGGCTGACAAGGAGTCCATACTTGGCTGTTGTTAACTCGTAGCTCTTTGTGCATTATATGGCAGCTGACGACATGTACAGCTGTAACGTTTTAAAGATCAGCTGACGCACAATAAAAACTATTTAATTACTAGCACTTTTTAGGCACAACAATGAGGTTGACGTTCAGCAAGAGAACCAGGCTTCCCAGAGCATGATTGCGCCGTAGGTGGATGGAATTATATTCCTTACACTTCCTAATTCATATCAAGTGACGGCTGTGGTGAAAAGATCAGTAGTTTTAAATTAACAATTTGGTGTATTTTAAACTATTGTTTGTCGTTAGATGTTACATAGTTTAAATAAACAATATTGTCAAGTCAACTAGCCCTTAAAAAGAGTCAAGTCAATAGGCACCTGTCAAGAAAGATTAAATTCACCATGAATTAATGTAAACATCTTCCCCTCAACCTTGTAATGTTATTTATTTTTTTATGACTTTTATTGATAGTCTAGTGAACATTGACAGGAAACTGGGTAAAGAGAGGGAATGGCATTAGTAGGCTGAGCTACCGAGCCGCCAACCTTGTAATGTTAACCCCTTGCATATATGAACAAGCAATAAAAGTATTCAACGTCAAATCAAGTTGTTAAGAGCTTGTAAAACGTGGCTCAAAACCACTGCCGATCATCAACTAGTTCTACAGCTAAATTCTGTCAGGCCTGCCCTGGAGATGCCTGTCAGAAACGGTGTTGTCTAGAGATGCAGACAGGAGAGGGGTGTGGCCAAGCAGGGCCTGCCAGTGGGAAGCCAACGCCCACCACCTCCTCCTCCTCGTCATTAGGGCTGTGTTGTCTATATGGAATGCAGTCCAGTAAGATAGAGTAAGACCAAAAAAAAATAATAATAATGACTTTTGGAAAGCTGAAAAGTAAAAGAGATCCTCACGTTCATCTGTCACTCTCACTCTCAGACTACCACACACACACACACACACAGACGCAGACACACAAAAGCGGTGCTGTTCACAATATGGTGATGGAATTACCCTGGCGAATAGTAACGCGGAGCGTTACTGATGACAGAATGTTGCCCCCGGCGTGCGGAATGTGAGAGCTGAAGTTGAAAGGTCACCGCGGCGCGGGCTTTGAGCATTCTTGGGCTCTGACTTAACAGTTTCATGCTAACGCACAGGATTTCCCCCTCATACACCAGCTCTCGATGGTTTATTAACAGTTTATTTGGTAAGAAACAGCTGTTTGGAAACAAAAACACAAAGCAGGCCGATGCAAAGTTTGTACGTTTTAGAGCAACAACAAAAAAAAACAACAGGGAGGAAATCTAAAAGGGAATATTTATTCTTATTTAATTTCTATGCGTCAGTTGTTTTTGATACGATCTTAGACACACAAAGGCTATAAATAATCCCAAGTGGAAAAAAAAAGAAGAAGAATTAAAATAATCAAAGCAGAAGTATGTCATGTATTCTCAACCTCAGGGCGTTTGACCAAATTCCACATGACTGCAGGAGGGGTGAGTCACTGCTGAGAAGCATAGGGGCTTTTCCTTAAGATAGTCAATTCACAGAGGCCTTGGCCGGTTTCACGGATTAAAAACAAAACAAAACAAAACGTTCCACCAACCTTTATTTAGCCAGGCTAGGCTTACTCCCGTTAGCTTTGTTACTATGATAAAGTTACTGACAGCTGGAATATGACCGGATTATGTACAGTAGAAACCAGAAGGAAGCGTTTGCATAGAAACCCCGAATACAAATGTGATGAAATCAGATGGGAGAGAAAACGATGAGCACACAACTTTTAATAGAGATGGGGTGTTAAGACTGAAATGTGCAGCTACGGCCATCTCTGTTTCTCTTTTCTGCACCAACTCACAGCAAGGCTGAGGCTTGTCATTTTGAAATGTGATAACGTGGTTAAGTACGGTTAGCTGTAAGGTTAGCGGTAGGCTTGGCTCCCCCACCCCCAGTGTCCGAATGATTTTCCACCATATTGTGATCTTTTGAGCGTCTCACTTCAAACCAACTCTTGAAATGGACAAGAAAAAAAATGAAAGTGACACTAGGAGCAAAGAAGGCGTAAAACGACAGAAACCGTGTGGTTGCCGTTGCCGATTCTAAAAGGAGCTGGGGATGTCTAAATTGAGGGCCGAGGAGAGAGCAGCACCATGCTCTCATGACTGCTGCTCGATACATTTACTGCTCCGCTGCAACCTGATCCTAATGGCTGATGGACAAACACATCGGCCAATACCGCCGGGTGCTGATGCTGCAGTAAGCAGCCAAACACAGGAAAGAGATCGTAGACAGACAACATGCAAAGAAATGTTTGATATGAGAGAGGTGGGAGTGGGACTACACCATAAGTTCACGTTGATATTATTCAAGCTCAAACGTCATCAGTCACTGCTGACTGCTAATCACTTTCACTTTTAAAAGTGGAGGGTAACTATTGACTTATAAATGGATCCAATGCAAGGCTTAAATCGGCCATCAGCATCAAGACAATATCCCTAAAACAAAGGTCCCGTAACAGAATCCAGATGAACATGACGGCAGTAGAAAGTCCTTCTCTGATGGGACACGTCAGATGTTTTCCCATCCAAAACCTTGACTTCCGGTTTTGAGGCCCCAATAAGATTTGATCACTACATTAATACTATTGTCGATACGACGCTATTCAGTCAATCTGCACATACAAAAAAATGTTACGTGCCGATTGGCTGAGACATGTACATGCCTTTACTCGTCCCAACAGAGATGAGCTTGCGTGTATACCTATGTGAACAGATACCGAGAGCAGAGATGTCAATCAATCGTTGGAATCTAAAATTTCAATATACAGTGTAACAAAACGCCAACTGTTCGATTTAGATTTTTATTCAAATCAAAAATGATTTCAAAATAATGTGCAATTGTTACAATACTAAATCACCAATTGTATTCAAAATGTAAGGGGATAGGTGCCAAAATGCGCACTTCCCCATACATGCCTTACCTTGCGAGGCAGCTGGATTCTTGTGAGATCACGATCACACAAGAATCCATCTTGCCAGGCTTCAAGTTATGCCCTTGTGGCCGAACCACAGACCAATTAGCGTCCTGTGAGGAACTACTGGCAGCCAAAGGTGTGATTTAGGTGTGACAACAGCACGTGATAGGCATTGATAGACAGACGGTTCATCCAATCACCTGCCAAGTATTTTTATGAAAGTGGCTGCCATTTTCCAAACGGTTTCCAAGGATGACTTCGCAGATGGTTCTGTGTAACAAACCATCTGGCACACGTCAGGTTATATCGTGTGATACGCAGAAGGACTCACCCGCCTCATTACGATTGTCTGGTTTGAATTATCATACAACCACCTGTCAGAGGGCGTCACCTTCTGATTGTGATGTGGTGGCGGCGGCGGTTTCTAACGGCACCCTCTGTTGGCAACTGCATCAAAGGGGGGGGGGCGTGTGGATCGCGTGTAGGCTTGGCTTTCATGCACGTCCCTTTGTGCCATGCTAGGGGTGTTTCGTTTCGTGGTAGGGCTCCATTAAGGAGGGCTGGCCGGTGCACAGGAAGTGAGCTCTCTCCCTCTCTCTCATTCAACAAGATGTCGTTCCCAGTTCTCATACTTTATGACAATACTAGAAAATATTCTAATCCATGATTATTGATTGGCCATTGGCTGCCCAGCTTTGAGTGAAATATATCTGAATACCTCACTCTCTCCCACACACATACAAATGTACACACCAGTAGTATGATATATGTTAAAGACAGTTGTAAATATAGTATAGTACTACAGTACTACTAGTACTAGCAGTGATTTTAAAAGTACTATAAATGTTAGTAACAAAATCACAAAATAGTAATAGTAGTAATCATGATAGAAGCATGCAGACACAAACTCTCACATGTGCCATATGATTATTATATATGTTATTATTATATTAGTGCCTGGCTATAGTGTAATTGTGTGTGTGTTCGTAACCTAGGTAACACCGGTGAGAAGGGTTCCCCAGGCCGGTACTGCTGGTCCTAGGGTGCCCCAACACCACGGTTCAACCTGGCAGGCGCAGCTCCGTTACTCTACCGTACATAATCCAGTCATAATCCAGATTCAGGTTGTTAATCTACCGTACATAATCCAGTCATAATCCAGATTCAGGTTGTTAATCTACCGTACATAATCCAGATTCAGGTTGTTAATCTACCGTACATAATCCAGATTCAGGTTGTTAATCTTCCGTACATAATCCAGTCATAATCCAGATTCAGGTTGTTAATCTACCGTACATAATCCAGTCATAATCCAGATTCAGGTTGTTAATCTACCGTACATAATCCAGTCATAATCCAGATTCAGGTTGTTAATCTACCGTACATAATCCAGTCATAATCCAGATTGTCAATTAATCTACCGTACATAATCCAGATTCAGGTTGTTAATCTAATCTACCGTACATAATCCAGATTCAGGTTGTTAATCTACCGTACATAATCCAGATTCAGGTTGTGCTGTATGCCATAGTAACGTTATTATAGTAACAAAACAAAAATGGGGCTCAATAAAGGTTGCACTAATAAAGATTTACATTAATAGTCAAGTTTTATTTTGGCATCCAGTTTTCACTCTAATAAAGTGTACTTTCTCTCTTAATAATCTATTCGCAATAATACATAAATGTATTATTATTATTACTACTACTATAATACATACACACACACACAATGCCCGTGTTTTGGTTCTGTCGTTTGGCTCTGTTATGGGTGCCGACAGCTAAGGGAGAAAGTGCAGGTGCTCAGTAACGGCTGTGCGGGGCAAACAGCGCTTAATTGAACGGCTGGTTCCCTGGGCTGTGTGTGTACATGCAGCTTCATCAAGCTCAGGTTGCAGGTAATGTTGCTCCGAGAGCAATTAGGGGGTGGGTGGGGCGCTGTTATCAAACCCAAGCGTGTGTCACCGCTTGTGATTCATAGTATGACATCATCTGCCATTGCAACCAGACTGTCTGGGGATCCAGAGGGTAGAGATCAACCCAGACAACAGGCGCGCGCGCGCACACGCCACACACACACACACACACACACACACACACACACACACACACACACACACACACACACACACACACACACACTCTCTCTCTCTCTCTCTCTCTCTCTCTCTCTCTCTCTCTCTCTCTCCTGGCTTTTAGT
>OMPB01125576.1:0-10385 GCA_900312615.1 Stylephorus chordatus | reverse complement strand
AGGGAGGCCTGCGGCGGAGGCTCCGGATGCTCGGCTCCTCCGGCGGAGACAGCGGCTGCCTCCGGTCCCATGACCATCGATCTCCGCAGCGGCTCCCGTTCACTGCGAGGAGTCGAGACAACGTTATCCAACCGGACATGTTTATCCATTAATATCCTTGGGAAGGTTGTGCAGTGTTAGTTGTTCCTGAGATTCTTTTATTTTGCAGTGTCTCCTCGACATTGTTCTTGTAGATTGCTAACTGTAGCTCACCGAATGAAAGTGACGAGACGCTTTTGTCCAAAGCGACTTACAAGGAGTACATTTATCAGAAATGAGCAACAACAATATTTCTGGAATAGTAGGATTTCAATAGAGCTAGTCTCAAACGATACTAACAGACAAGCTGGTGAGCACATGTCGATCCATCCATATATATAAATTTATATATACACACTACGTTATATTGCCACACAATCCTAATTTCTATTTGTATATAACGTTACACTACTATGTTAGCACTGTTAGCAATCAGAGGTGTCCCGCTCAGGGCTGTAATGTTATGTATGTAACATCCAGCGGAAGACGAGTAAGTGACTTATTGTGTATTATGTCTTTGTGTAGTTTACTTGCCAGTCTCTCTGATCTCTCAAATCACTAAGCAAATTGCTAGTATTTGTAGTCTTTGTGTAGCTATGTATAGCTTTGTGTACTGGCTCTACTGAAAGCTTGTTACGGGGAGATATTGTTGTTGTTCATTTCCTTCTGACAAATGTACTTTTTGTAAGTCGCTTTGGATAAAAGCGTCTGCTAAATGCCCTAAATGTAAATGTGATGTTATGCTTGAATGTACCCCACTCCACCACAGTGGCTCATAAAGTGTTTTATTCCCCACTGTTCACCGCAGCTTCACACACTCAGCTCCTGTCGGGCCGGTGAGAGCTATCATTAGCGGTGTCGCTAATAACGCTGTCCGATCCATGGTGACAGGTCGGCGTTATTGCGGTAGCGAAGCATCCATGTTCCCCCTACAACACTCTGGCAAGTAATCAGCCCAGACAGCCCAGTTTTGCGGTTGATCAAAAACAACGGCTGTATTTACAGCCAAGTATTGGTCTCCTGTCCAAGGGAAGCTGCTAGCCACTAGCAGCCAGGCTTACATGCCTACATTGGATGTCATTAGAATAGCGGGCCGGTCAAGGGACTCGCCAAGCACTTGCCCCCCTTCTGCTGAACTTTATTCGGTGGGGAAACCTTGAGGACCCACCCACCAAATAGCGTGTCAAAATATGAGGATAGCATTACTAAACCTCATCAAGTTATTTGTTTAGCCCTTTGTCTCAAAGGACTTCAGAGACACACACACCCTCAAAAGACAAGGAAGATCTCCCCAAAACTGAGGAAGAAAGAAGAAAGAAATGTTTAGAATGAGCAGAGAAGAGTAATCCCTCCTTGCTTATGCCTAGAAGGTGCCAAATGTTAAGAAACATTTGAAACAAAAGCAAAGATGAACCATTATAAGTCATTGTCATATAAGTCATTATGACATCTAATAAGTTATAAATATAATGTTAATGACTTGACATTTTAAGTGGGAGTTTAATAAAATAGCCTTAATTCACTGAATATCATGAACAGAACAATGTCAATGAAATAAGGAAAAAACTGCCCAGACTATCCAATGGCGAAGATCCTTTGCAGCCAAGTATGTAAGGACTGTCTAAAAAGTTAAAACTTCAATAATCTTAAAGAAATCTGATTAAACAAGCTATTGAGCTTAGCAAACAAAAGGAAGGGTGAATGTAGAGCTTTAAGGGGCACAACGGCCATTTTTATAAAATTGATATTATTCTGGAAGCTATATAACATGATGGAACAAATACTGCAACCACCTCATGAAAGCGCATATTTTGCGGATGCACCAGGAACCACTACAGTGTCATGCTAGCTTAGAGGCACACATTTTTTGTTTGCTATATAAATAGCTAGACAATCTTGTAGAATATTCTTGTAGAATATTGAATTATATCTAGCTATATATAATTGTTCAAGATGCCTTGTTGGTGTGCGCTTCCTGGTTGCGCTAAGTACTGTACAAGCTAGCATGCGCTGAAATCCCGTCATGGATTAGTCCGTTCCAGTGGATCTCAGAGCTCCGTTGGAGAGCACTTGCATAAACTATAATTACTGGACGACGAAAGAAGACAGAAAGGTATGACACAGTTTCCCTGTCTCAGAAGTGTTTATTGTTGACATAGAATAGATTCAGAAAGTGACAGCATGTTTATTTTTATTGCAAATGTTGTAAAAATTCGATACTCCATTCAATTCTCCATAGGCAGTGCCTCAGAGTTTACTTTGACGATGCAGCACTGTAGTGGTTTCCCGGCGCATTCCGCAAAATATGCGCATTCACGAGCAGGTTGCAGTATTTTTTCCATCATGGTATATAGCCTCCAGAATAATATCAGTTTTATAAAGATGGCTGTTGTTCCCCTTTAAAACCCTACTTCAGTTCTGTCATACAAGAGAACAATCCAACAGTCGGAAGCATTATACAATAAAAATGTATTGTGTATGGCTGTTGTGTGTTGTTGAAGCCGAAATATTTAAATATGTATATAAACAACATGGTCAGAAGCAAAGTATGGATTTCCCTTTCCACCCAATAGTAAACAAATGTACTTATTTAGCCTAGTCTGAAGCAGCCTGTGTGTGTTGTACAGGACAAATTAGGCTACCAATGGCTAATAGCCAATGTAACAATGGGTGCATAGCCTCGCTTGCCAGTCTCTCTGAGACACTTACGTTCAAATCACTATGCAATTTGAATTTGCTACATAGAGCCTGGCAGACTTGGTTTACAGAAGGGGGTTAAGTAGCTTGTATTCCTTCACCCAAACACGATGTTCGGGGGTGAAGCATCTGTTGTTTGAAACGAAGGTTTCAGGCGAACTAAAAACAATGCAGAAGAGGCCATTCATAATCTTCTCATCCGTCTCTTTATCTTACCTGGCGTGTACTGCAATCCCCTTCAGGTTCAACGCCTTCACTTGATCCTCCATAATCGAAAGTAGGGGGCATGCAACCAACACAATAGCATCTTCTGGCCATTTTTCTGGGTATTTTTTCAATAACACACTGTGACTGCATACAGACGGCCATGCTTGGAAAATCAAGCTTTTACCATACCCTGTTGGTAAACGCAAGAACGTCTGTCCGATATTAACGTTTTCAAACAAATGCGTTGCAGCTCTTTTAAATCTGGTACAGAATGTAAAATACATGCGGAGATTCTCAAACAGTGTGACACACGGGAAACGGGGCGGAGCGATGTAAGTAAGGGACAACAATGACCAATAAGATCGACAGCATTAAATCGAATGGCAGAAACTGCATTGGCCGGAGGGGGGAGGGCCAGGGCCCAAAATATCAACCAAGCTATTCAGACTATTGGGTGCATAACAGTAATTAACATGATTGCTTAAGTGTCCTATGGTTCTATTTTAAAATTACTAAATGGATGGGTAGCATGGTTTGCATGGGCTCCTGCAAGTAGAAAATTCTGACTAGCATCACAGTAAACTGGAGCAGCTGGTAAGCCCTCACTCTGATGAAACGTGCCAGCTCCCTATTTTACCATGCCATCATGAGCCGTTTTTTAATTTAAATTTATTTTTTATTATTGTTTGTCTAGACTTGTATCCACAAGCTTCTTCATCATTTTAATTTACCTTTTTCCCCCCACCTCTAGGGGAGTTATGTTAGTGACGTGACAGGAGGGTAGCTTCTGTACCAGCCTGAACAGAAGCCATGGATGGGTTTCAGCACTCTGCCACAGAGCATAAGGATGCCGTCAATGGGAAGTCTCCCCAGGAGCCGGCCGGTGATGAGTGGAAGATACAAGAAGCAGAGTCAGGGGCCTCAAACTGTGATGATGGGAAAGATGCACTGGAAGTCCCAGACTTGCAGGAGCTGAAAACCAGTGAAGCTGTTGATGAAGAGGAGAAGGTGGAGGAGGATGAACACTCACCTGTATCAAAAGGACCTAAGCAGAAAGTAAATAAAGAGGTCTTGAAGCAGGATGGAAAGGATAACAACAACGTCAGTCATGCGTCATCCACCAACTACACAGGTATAACACAAACCTTAATGTAGCTTCCTGTTGAGTTACTTCATAGATGATGCCTAGCGATCATAGCTATGTGCCATAGCTACTAGCAAGCCAGTCATGGAGTCAATGATACCTTAATGCTGTATGTCTAATGTCTGCAGACCTGTCCCATACCTCATCTCCTTCCTTGTCGGAACAGCTGCGCCTTGGCCGAGAAGAGGCCGCAGGCGCGGGGATTAATGTGGAGTGCAAGATCTGCGGGGACAAGGCCTCTGGCTTCCACTATGGGGTGCATGCTTGCGAGGGGTGCAAGGTATGGGTATTAGTGGATTACAATTTTTTTGGCTGACAATTTTTCTGACTGAGTCAGAAAATATGACAATGGCTGCATTGTGAGGATTGTCGAGCCTGTTGCTGTTTGTGACCCAGGGCTTTTTTCGGCGGACCATCCGGATGAAACTGGAATACGAGCGCTGTGAACGTGCCTGCAAGATTCAGAAGAAAAATCGCAATAAGTGCCAATATTGTCGCTTCCAGAAGTGCCTGTCTTTGGGAATGTCCCACGATGGTTAGATAAAACTTTCAAATGATCTCAACTGCCTTTTAAAGTGGTTGTTAAATTCGTCGTGATTCATGCCAACTGTTTTCCAACCTACCTGAGCCAACCACAAATGTATATTGTTAAATCTTTGCACGACATCATGACAACTTGTATGTCTTTTATTTGTGTGTTTGATCATCAGCAATCAGATATGGACGGATGCCTGAGGCAGAGAAAAAAAAACTAGTGGCGGGCCTACAGGCAGAGGAGCTCAACCACTGCAATCCTAAAGGTGCAGACCTCAAGACTTTGGCCAAACAAGTCAACGCCGCCTACTTGAAGAATCTGAGCATGACCAAGAAAAAGGCCCGCAGCATCCTAACGGGCAAGACCAACAGCTCCTCGGTACGACGCACACTCTCAGGGTGTCTTATGTGATGACGGTCCATTTAAATCTTGTCACAAAAAGTCAGTTTAGATTGTGTTCAGATTTGAATCATGCTATATTTTGTGAGCCTATCTAAAAATGAAGGCTAGATAATTGAATTTATGGAAGATGATGAAAAATGGTGTAATAATTGCGTAACTGCGCCAAAAATAAACACTCGCCATTTGAACATGCATTTCCATGGATAAAGAGCAGTAATGTGAGTAATAACTTGCTTTTCAGCCCTTTGTCATCTACGACATGGACACACTCTGGAAGGCAGAGAGCGGTTTAGTATGGAGCCAGTTAGTCCCGGGAGCACCCCTGACCAAGGAGATTGGGGTCCATGTATTCTACCGCTGCCAATGCACTACAGTTGAGACTGTGAGGGAGCTCACAGAGTTTGCAAAGTCCATTCCAGGCTTTGTGGATCTCTTCCTCAATGACCAGGTATCATATCGTATTTGGTATATAGTATTTTTCTGAATATCTGCTCCACAACAAGGTTTTTTTCTTGTGCTTCCTTACCCTAAATATATTATAGCAACAGTCATTTTTAGATTGCAATCATTGTGTTTCACATCGGCATTTTCTTCCTGCATATTTCTTATTTTAAGTGAATTGATTGAATGATATGGTGTGAGATAGCATTATGTTTGAAGATTTTTTAATTTTTATTAATAGCTATGCATTTGATTTCTACAGGTGACTTTGCTGAAGTACGGTGTGCATGAAGCTATATTTGCTATGCTTCCCTCCCTCATGAACAAAGATGGACTTTTAGTAGCTAATGGCAAAGGCTTTGTGACTAGAGAGTTCCTTCGTAGTTTAAGAAAGCCCTTCAGTGAGATTATGGAGCCCAAGTTTGAGTTTGCCATAAAGTTCAATGCTCTGGAGTTGGATGACAGTGATCTGGCACTTTTTGTTGCAGCCATTATTCTCTGTGGAGGTGAGTGTGAAATGGAGGATTAGTTTTATTTATTCATTTTTATTTTTAATTTGCTGACATATTAATGGTTAACTCCATTAATTGGTTGTTGTTCTTGCAGATCGTCCAGGTTTGATGAACGTCAAGCAGGTAGAGCAGAGTCAGGATAGCATACTACAGGCCCTGGATCTGCATCTTCAGGCCAACCACTCCGACTCGCTCTACCTCTTCCCAAAGCTGCTGCAGAAGATGGCTGACCTCCGACAGCTTGTCACAGAAAATGTCCAGCTGGTACAGAAGATTAAAAAAACAGAGTCTGAGACCTCGCTCCACCCTCTACTGCAGGAGATTTACAAAGACATGTATTAGTGTTTTACACCAATCATTTTTTTTTTTTAGCAATTATTTACAGACTGAAGAGATGTTTTGTATTCACAAACTGAAATCGATATAAGCACGGCTCCAGACATTGGCATAATGTTTTATGTGCGTGGCTGAGGCATTACGTTTTAATACTGTAGTTAGGTTGTAGAGTTAACATAATAGGCAAATGCCTTCTTAATATCAGAATTACCAGAAGAATAATAGTGTAAATCATTGGTGTGTTGAATCATGTGTTGCAAGTCCTTGTTACGCAAAAGAAGGGTCACTGAACTGTTTGAATGGTATGTTGTGTTTGAGGAGGCGCTGGTGAGTTTGACTTGTTGCTCAGGGGTAGCTCCCATTTCATTCTGACCCCAGATCAGGGTTTAGAGAAACTTTCCCTTTTATCGACTTTGTTTTTCTGTAAAGGGAAAACTGTCCATGTTGGTATACAAAAGTATTAGCACAAGTGATCAGATCTGCCGTTTGGATAAAGAGATACTAGGAGATGTGGTAGACTTGACTTTGCCTTGGGCTTCTTGTTAGTGTGATTTTTTTTTTCTTCTCCTTGTTTACATCCACATCACAACTTCCTTGGGATCACTAGTTATGTTGGCTTTTTGGTAGCCGTACAGCGTAAACTGGACAGGCTCCAGGAGTGTAAAGATCTCACAATGGCTACATCTGTGCAATACCATTTTACTGTGTAAATATTTGGGAGAACAGTTTCTTGACTTGAGTCAAAGAGGTCATTGAGACATTCACTCAGATGGTAGCTGTGCCAAATTGATTATTCTGCGCAGATTATATTTCAGAAGAGATGAATATGAATGGATCACTCGTTTAATTGGAGTGTGCATTTTCTTTAGCTAAGAAAATTATAATCCTCAATGTATTATTTTTAAAGGGTTTTTAGTTACTTTCCCATTATTAGTTTGTCTTAATGAACGTTGACATTTTTTTTTTTTTTCGCAATGAATAGTCAATTTGGGTTTATACTGTACCAAGCATAGGTTTCATAGTGCATGACTGTATTGAGTGTAAGGGTGCACCAAATATAACAACTAACCTAACCAGTCTTCTATTTGATATTGAAATTTGATTTGATTACATGCATTGCCAGGAGTAAGACTTAAATCAGTGTAGCATGTTATCATCTTTAGAAGTTTGGAAAAATGATTAAAATGAGATCAATATCTTGAATATATAACTTAAACGGTTGATATACCATCTTGACTGCTGATCACGATAGCTAAGTACTATTTTGGTTTTATGATTTCTTGTTTTTCACTGCACTATTTTATTGTTGAGAGAATCCCACAATAACTCAATTATATAGCTGTTAAAAACAAATGGGTATATATATATTATATATGATGGAATATGTCATTAATGTGTAGAAACTTGATATGTCAATCAATATAAACAAACTCTACTTTGAAAGGTCAATGAAAAAATATTTTTTATTTTTTCTTAAACCCTAACTACCTCTATATGTTGTATGTTTCTTCACTACCACATTGTACCAATGTCTGATCTAATATCTGACATTTTGCCTTAATTACTATTAGTACACATTGCAAATTTTATATTGTAGTGTATGTGCAATGTGTCAAAAAATATGTGAATAAATCAAAAAATTACAGTTGACTCCTGACCACTAATTTTGCTACGGGGTGTTTAGTTTTCAGAAACAAGACGTATACATTTGTATTGATCTTTATTGTGTGAGATCAGTCATCTGTTTTCCACGTTGCAATGTCAAAACGTCAAAAGTTTACGTTGCCAAGTTTACGTTGCACTAGGCAACGTAAACTGTTGACGTTACGTTTAAAATTAAAGGGGGAGTTGAAACTTGCGAATGGAGCTGTATGCTTATGTTTCTATTGGTGAACCAATTAATCACTAACACGCTTGTATTGTACCCGCCAAGTATTTAGATAATGGGATGCTAGATGTTCGTCTAAAATTTAAGTGAGAATGGACTCAGGAGGAGGGCATTCATCTGTTCCAGGTGGCTTCGTTTGTCGGTAGGCGTTTGGTGTTTTGCATTTAAAGCAATTTGCAATTTTACCACACTTGGGAAGATGGATAATGGTTGTTCAAATTGGGTTTGTCGAAAAAAATTTGCACCTTTCTTTGTTTCGTCGTTCTGTGTAGAACAGCAATGTCACGACTTCGCGTGGACTTGATTTACAGAATGTGTGACGTGAAAAGTTTAGTTGAAACAATCTGAGGCAGTTATCAATACGAGCTAATGATGGCAACGTATGGATCCGTGTATCCTCCTCATTACTCTGATGCTGTGAGCGGCATTTGCAGGTAGGCTAGTGTCTGCTGGTGAGGCAAAGAAACCTGAGCTAGCTTGCCATCACGACTGACCCCCATTTCGATTACATGTTTCAAGTTGTATTACTTACGCGTTTGGTATTGAACAGTTTCTATAATCGCAGTACCCTTTTCACAACCTTTGGAATACTTTTTTTTTCTTCTTTTTTTCCCAACGTCTACTTTTGCATGTCACCTAGACTTGCTTGCTGAGATGTCGTTGTTGCCCTTCTGCGACTATTAAACTGTATAACATTTTAAATGTAACCGTTTTACAGGCATTTTTTAAATGGCTCGTGCAGATATGGTACAAGGTGTCGCTATATCCATGAATGGTCAGTTGCACAGTCTGCCCAAATATGTAGATACTATCAGAAAGGTTGCTGCTGGTACGGTGAACGCTGCAGGTGAGCTTTGTACCTTTTTTATATATTTTCCATTGACGAAATTGATTGGCATGCGACTAAACAACATTTCCCCTCAGATATCGTCATATCCCCCTGACTGAAGGTGATGCATTTTTCACAAGCAGAAGAAGTTCTGTACCACAGGTCCATGTCTCCACTTCTAACGGACTACCCAGCCGAAGAGGGTCTGAGCCTGCACTCTCTCAAGCCCGTGGTATAGTCAATGGAGACCTCCGGGAATCACACGCTGTGTTCAGCCCACAGCACGTTCACACGTCTACGCAAGGGACACGGGATCACCTGCTCAAACACGGTACTGGATCCCCCTACAGTCTTATGCTTTTCTGACTGTTAAAATAATTAAACTTCTGGGTTGTCTTGTCATTGGACAGATGCTGATCTTGAGGCTTGCCAGGAATTGCTCCAGAGTTCAGACGTATCTCATGCATGTGCAGCTAAAGGCAGCAATGAACGGGTCTCAATCTCTTTTGATTTTACATTCTCCAAAGCATGCTAAATGGCACAATTAAATCAAGAAGTATTGACTTCTGAATTGTCTTCTAAGGAACCATCAAAAGAAGATGATTGTGGTGGTGCTGCTGCTGCATCAGGTGACCTGGAGGAGGAGACGGAGGCCTTTCTCCAGAGTAAAGAAGTGACCTGTGGAATCTGTATGGATAAGGTGTATGAGAAGAGGAGTGCAGCTGAGCGGCGCTTTGCCATCCTGCCCAGCTGCAGTCACTCATTCTGTTTAAGATGTATTGTTACTTGGAGGAAAACGAAAGACCTGCAGGAGGAAGTCATTAAGTAGGTTCATGGATTGGTTGCTGTATTTGTGTGTGCAGTAATTTGTGACTTTGGCATAACCTATTTCGTTTCTCAGGAGTTGCCCTCAATGCAGAGTTAAGTCTGCATTCTACGTGCCACATAATTACTGGGTCGAAGGGCCAGCTAAGGAAATGCTGATCGCCTCCTTCAAAGAGAAATGCAGGTTTGTTTGTTCCTGTTGCCGATTCTATGATCAACGCCACACATTATTAGTGGGCTAGCTGAAAGTGAGCCCAGTCTTGATATTTAGTGGTCTAGCTGAAAGCGAGCCCAGTGTTATTGTCTTTATTATTTTGCTTTATTCTCCACGAGTTTTTGCCGCTTATCTACTTCGGCATACTTTGTGCTAGAAACTTCATTCAAAATTTAAAATGTTCAGTATGTTTAGCTGATGAGTGGAATTACTTTTATTTTTGATTGGTCAAGAGGGGGCGCTACAGCAATCAATTGAAGGCGCAAACTATGAACAG
>OMPB01125574.1:0-11550 GCA_900312615.1 Stylephorus chordatus | reverse complement strand
CTGTTGTTCAGTGGTGGACAGTAACAAAGTACATTTACTTGAGTACTGTACTTAAGTACACATTTTGAGTATTTGTACTTTACTTGAGTATTTGATTTTTTGGATACTTATTACTTTCACTCCACTACATTTCAAAGACAAATATTTTACTTTCTACTCCGCTACATTTCTAGGAAGGCTGCAAAGTACTCGTTACTTTTAGGTCGGCTGTTTTTTTTCTTCCATGTTTGCGATTTTGGGAACGAAAAAAATATATCATACGTTTTTAAATGGGTACTGTGTTTACCGAAGAAAAACATTGCAGCAATGCATTGATGTAAAAAAAATAAATTTACTTGTACTTGTACTTTGTACTTGTAGTTAAGTATTTTTAAAAGCATGTACTTTTGAATACTTAAGTATATTTAAAAGCAATTACTTTTGTACTTTAACTTGAGTAAAATTTTGACTGAGCTACTTTGACTTGTAGTGGAGTAATATTTGACTAGAAGTATCTGTACTTTGACTCAAGTACTGGGGTTGAGTACTTCGTCCACCACTGATAATAACAAATAAATAAAAAGTATTGGAATTTCCTTCAGCATTTTAGTTGTAACAATAAAGTTATACAGTGTAGAGATACAATAAATCCAAGTTCATCAGATGCTCAATATTCCATGAAATACTGCATACATATTCAAATGTGCAAATGCAAGAAGGTGATGTTTAGGTGAAGAGGCCTGACTCAATACTGCAGAGTCTTTGAGAACAAGAAAAGACAAAAGCCGGTGCTCAAAATGGTTGATAAAGCTGAAAGTCTCCTGGATCACAGGGAAAACATAATATCGAGAAAAGAGGCGAATCCAGGCACTCAAAAGTAGTCGGGGAGGAATAGTAACACGATTAAAAAGCCTTTATTTTATCGTGGCTTATTTCGTCAACATTTCGACACATCATCAGAGTCTTTGTTACTGTATATACAGTAGATCAGAACAGGGCAGTACTCACAGCCTGGACAGACCAAAACCATTCTTTGGACCAGGCTGTAAACATGTTTATTTCTGCTGTAAAGTCGGAGATTTTAACATGGGGCTGGATGTAAATTGCTCTCTTCTGGGACCAGCCTCAAGTGGCCGTTGGAGGAACTGCAGGTTTTTTCACTTCCTTATTGGCTTCACAAATAGAGCATAGGCCTTGCCCCTTGCCTGGACCTCAACATTAGGTGCTTAGGTGGGGCACAAGAGAGCGTTTGACAAGGCAGGCCTACTGCATTCATTTCCATCTGTGCCTTCTGGGCGTTTTTACAACAGACGACACTCAGCAGCATACTGTCGCTTTACGGAGCCTCTGTGTCACCATATAGACGGTGGGGTTTATACAACAATGACAATATAGGCCAGCGCACGGCGACACATCAATGGCACGGGTTAGACCGAGTGTTGCATTACAGCCTGCTGGTTTGTGCACAGTCGTAATGAATGCCGCTGTGTTATAAAGGTGCCCAGCACAACCATGAACATCACGACCTCTGCAGCCCTGCGCCGCTTCCTGGTCGAATCCTGCAAAGCTTTCCCAGAGAACGGCCGGATAGCAGAACGCAACGGAGGCAAACATGTGGAGGAAGACAATCCTAGGTAATAACTTACCGCATCCTCCCTGCTTTCAGGGGTGCTGCAGACATTGCCACAGGATCCACTGACATGCCATTCATGTGGATACCACTACTGCGTAGTCCGACAGACAACATACCCATCGGAATCTTACGGGCAACGTCGCCAAAGTGACGATGAGATAGATGGTGAGTTGTAAAGGTCAGGTCAGAGCAGGGAAGGGTGAGGAGGAACAGGTGGGTCACCTTTTTCAGATCCTTGTAGCAGAGACGCAAGAGGAGACAGTTGCCCGTGACACTGAGGAGGAATACAATCTACAAGTCTAGTTCTTTAATACAGAGAACTCTGCTCACTCCCCGTTACTGTGCAGTTGTAAGCAGATATGAGATTACTGTCTGGAATAGGTTCATGTTCCAGTCTTTGAGAAGTGTAAACATGCAGCGGTTTGTAGTGACATTAGACAAAGATAAGGAAAGGTTTCTAATTCTGCAAATGATCTATAACCATACCTTTAATGTACCTAAAATATTAAGATGCTCAATAAAAGACAAATACGGCTGAAAAAATGATTGACTTACAACGTCATTGAATGCTTATGACGTTATGTGTGGCGAACAATCTACAGGTACAAGGCAAAGTCTCGTTTTCTTTCCATTTCTGAGGAGTCCTTAGTTTCTTAAGAACAGATGCTGGGTCAGTTTCCACTACTCAGAAACAGACTGAGCATTTTACTGTTTGGCGGTCGGTCAATGTGTCCAACTTTATTAAACCGTACAAAGAATTGTGTTCAATATCATTTAAAACAAAACAAGACAAACAACAAAATCAATAATATAATATAACAGTTTTTTTGTACTATACACAATAAAAAAATCGAATGTTTATATCAACAGCTAGAAAATCATATCAAACGTGCTTTTTAAGACATTGACAAAATTGTGCCAAGATATTTAAATAGATTAGTGATTTTAACCTTGTTAAAACAATAAGATACATTTGATTAAAAAGTCATGCTTCACATTCATTTTGAGATGAAATACAACCTTTAGACATGCAACGCATAAGCACACTTTAGATAACTGATAACTGACACTTTTTTATGAGACCTGAGGTCTTAAAGGAGGGGTATGTAACGAAAACTCTAAGTATTTTTTGTTATAATATTTGCATTTGTCATGATGTATTGATGGTAAACAATAAATTATGATGTTTAAAAAAAAATCGCCAAAATCCATAACAGATTAGGGGTACGGGAGCTATTTAACTCCAACCAATCAATCGAACCTACCAGTTAGATTGGTTGGAACGAATTAGCTGTCCGTCAACAGCCAAAACCAGAAACAGAAACCGAAACCTATCTGCGGTAATATTGTCAATGTAAAGTGTGACCTAGAGCACGGTGACACCAAGCTATCTAGGGCAGGGGGCGGGGCTCATCACTCAGATTCTGTTTGAAAAATGACAAAGTGTTTGGATAAAACGGGCGCTACATACCCCTCCTTTAAAGCTTGGGACAATGGCAGAAAAAGGATAGCAATATCATTCTGTCATGGAGAATAGAGCTCCCAAAAAGCCTTAGCTCTATTTGATACAATTGAATATAAGATCCTAAACAGCAGAACAACTCCAAAAGGTGATTAGACTGTCCAATCACCTTTTTTCCGCAAACCGGATTATTCACAGTAACCACCAGGGTATTTTGTGAATGTAAACGTTCTGATAAGAACCAGCTCTGGTTTGGGTCTCGACTCGAGGCTACTGGGGACATGTCCTAATTATTATTATTTGTTAAATGTATTACATTTATTTATTATTTATTGATTTATTAGGGCTCCTTATTAAACAGTGTTGCAAAAATAATGTATATATACAGTACATAGATAAATCATGAAAAATTAAGTCAAACAAACGGAAGAAAGAAAGAAACCTCATTGACCGAAAAGGTGTATATTTTATTTTATTTTTATTTGGCCTTTATTTAACCAGGTTAGTCCCATTTAGATCAAATATCTATTTTACAAGGGAGACCTGGCCAAGTAAAGCAGCAACACAGTTTCCACAAAAAAGTAGCATAAAATCACGTAGATTTGAGTTACATTAAAATGATCAGATGAAATATTTTCACACAGACAACCTTTAGATATTACCATAGTTTTAACGTTTTAAATCGTTAAGGGTTAGGCCTACTATTTATTTTTTTATTTTTAAGTTTGAGATCAGTCTGTCGTTTGTTCCATACAGGGCAGAAAACCTCAAAGCTTTCTTTCCCAGCTCTGTTTGGACTTTGGGAACAACAAAATCGCAAAATGGCCTGAGAACGGATATAGCATTTTCCACATTTCAAGGAAAGATAAGTAAGAAGGAATTTTGCCAAGAATGGATTTGTAAATAAAAACATACCAAATGACTGAGGGTGTAAAGCAGTAGGAGGAGTCCCATGATACATGCTATCCAGCTTGTGAAGACAGTGAGCAGAGGCATTCATATACAGTACAACACATCACCATAATTGATGACACCTAAAAAGGTAGACTCCACCAATTTCCATTTCACAGACTTATTTCTATAGTAAAAGCTTCAGCTTTTTTGCAACATACTGGATATACACCTTAAAAGAGGTCATCAATTAAAAACCCTAGATATTTAAAAGTAGATACTCAGTTTGTTGACTATTTCTGGTAACAATATTCTTGGACAATGCTGATCTTACTGTTCTTGAAGTGGTAAAAAAACACATTATGTTTTTTCTTTATTGAGAACATGTTACAGTTGACAAAGCTGTATAAAAGCTGTAGAAATGGAAGGCTGAGAATGGAATATTCTGTCCAAGGCAATGTATATATATAGTAAATAATAGTCGGCCCAGAACCGAACCTTGTGTACCTCTCTGAGGTAGCACCCTCTAACTGAATAACCTGGGTTCTGTCTGTGAGATAGTTTGCAAACAACCCAACTACATGTTCAGAAAAACCAGTAGCTGTAAGACGTCCAATCAAAGTGATCAACGGTATCAAAAACCTTAAGAGAGGTCTATAAAAAGAAAAAGACAACACTGCTTGCATTCTAGGGCTTCAGTTATATAATTTATGACCTTCATGCCAGCAATAGTATTATGGTAGAGTTGGTAGCCAGGTATTCTTTTACTTGTTCACTGACCAGGGATTCAAGCACATTAGCCAAGACAGAGAGTTTAGATTTGTCTATAATTATTTAAGATGGTTTCAAGAGGGGGATAACAAAGGCAGCTTTCCAGTCCTTGGGGATTTGATTTGTTGACAAGGTAAGATTAAAAATGTGACACAGTGGTTCAGCTATATATTCTGATGCCAGTTTTAAAAAAGACAGACAGGCTCTACGTTATCTGGACCAGCTGGTTTCCTAGGATTAAGTTATTTTACCGCTCTAATGACCTCCGTTGTGGTAAAGGGGGTGAAGTTAAAGACCTGAACATTGCCAATGGCCCTGTCATTAATTGGGGTCGGGGATACTTCAGGGTGTTTTTCAGAGTTAAACGAGGAAAACGAGGAAATGAAATGATTATTAGAATAATAATTTTACATTTCAGGCCATGAGGCCATGATTGAGTATACTGGGTGGAAGATTAATTGAGTTACATCTGGCAGACAATGGGTTTTCCATAATTTCATTAGATTTTTTTTCTGTAGTCATGGACAAGTAAAATTCTGCCTTTGCTTGTCAGTTGCTTAAAATAAAGCCAGTCAGCCTCTATTCCTGACTTACGTGCCCTGGCCCACACTGAGTTACGTTCATGAAATACTTCTGATAGCTTGGTTGTAAACCAAGGATTATCACGCCCCTTAATTCTAAATTTGCGGAGGGGGATGTGTTTGTTTACAATATCAATGAAGCTTTCATGGAAATAATTCCAGGCCAGTTCAACATTGTCAAAATAGGCAATTTTATCCCAGTGATACAGATCATGTAAGAAACCTTGATCAACAAACAACTCCATGTTACATTTTTCAACAAAATGTGGCTCACATTTATGGACCCTCATATCTTACATTTAGGGATCCTTATATCTTACATTTAGGGATCCTCATATCTTACATTTAGGGATCCTCGTATCTTACATTTAGGGATCCTCATATCTTACATTTAGGGATCCTCATATCTTACATTTAGGGATCCTTATATCTTACATTTAGGGATCCTTATATCTTACATTTAGGGATCCTTATATCTTACATTTAGGGATCCTTATATCTTACATTTAGGGATCCTTATATCTCGCACGACCACTATCACACAATGATCACTCACATAATTTGAGAAAACACCTGATGCATCAATTTAAAAGGTGTATTTGTTAAAATTAAGTCAATTATTGTCTTTTATTTTGTTTGGGATTGGGTCTTGTAGCGGAATTAATTAATTAATTGTGTGAGATTTAGAGAGTCACATTGTGCTTTCAATGTGTTGGATGCAGGCATTAGCCAGTCCCAGTTCATATCACCAGCCAACACAATTCAGTGGAGACAAGAGCTTCACAATAATTACTAAGGGCAGATGGAGGCCTATATAACACCCCACCAACATAATATGGTGATATCTAGATATATCTAGATAAAGAGCTAACAACTCACATTCTTTACTTTACTTACTGACTAATTTAATGCCAAACATGATATAAATAGTCACTCCACCACCTTTTCTTTGACGATCTGTATGATAAATTTTGTAGCCATCCATGCAAATATCCGTATCCTGCTGATTTTGTAAGCCAGGTTTCAGATAAGACAACAATATCAGCATTTGTTGAGTTTATCCAGATCTTTATCATGTCCAATTTAGAGAGTAAATTTACATTGATATGGATAATCACAAACCCAGGTCTAGATTTAAACTCTGCAGGTGTAAAGCATTGCGCGGGAGTGGCAGGGCCTGGATTCGTCTCAACATTCCCTGAAATAACTCAAAGTCTGTGCTTAGCGCTACAGCCTTTTACGTCAGTAACCAGACTGGAGGAAATGTGTTAACAAGAGGAGGTTGCAGAAATATAACTTTCAAAACAAGGAGACCGTAAGGAGGAAGCTACAATTTGGATATGTAACCATAACCCTCAGCTGAAATCAAATTGTAAAAGTAATTCTGCAACTTCTGCAAAAGAAGATTAAAGGTCCTATATTGTATTTTTTTTTTAAACAACATATTGTATATTTTAAACAATTCCTGTGAGTCTATGGAACACATCTGTAAGGTTTCTTTCAATAAAATAAATTATTTTGTATTTTTAATCAAGTACTTTGGTGCACCTCTTTCTGCCCTTCCAACTTACAAGCCGTTTGTGGCTGGGCTCCGCCCACACTCACGCTAGTTAGTAGTAGGACTCGATAGCGATCTATAACTTTCATTTACTCTGCAGATATTAGCTTAACAGTGATTGGTCGGCTGCCGTCGGCGCCTCTTCGACGTGGAAGAGGCATCTCAATTCTCTCTCAATTCTGAACGGCTTGTTTCAGTAGGGGGCGTTCCCGTCACAGCTGAACAGCAGAAACTGCACTTGGTACAGATTTCATATTTTGTCAGTGTTGGAACAACCCCACATTGCGTGAAACAATGTAAAACACTGGAAAAAGCCGTTTTTACACTATGGGACCTTTAAGTTGTCATAATGTGACACCCCCTGCAACACCATCTCAAGACGTACTGTATATTATTCAGTACGTCTTGAGATGGTGTTGCAGGGGGGTTGCCAGACCCATGTGGGCTCCCAGTAGTACAGCAAAAAACAATATAACATATAATATATAAAACAAACACAATTCAATGATTAGCAACATTTTATGATTCATCATTAAATAAACAAAGCAACAAAGTGTCAGCGCGGGTTGAAAGCCAGCAGATCATAAGTTTCAAGTCATTGGATCTGAAATCCAGATCAAATTTTCCGTGGCTTACGCCAGCCTTGAGGTTGATAGTGTAGTAAATCTTCAAGTTCATAGGTCAGCGGATCTAAAATCCAGGCCAGGTTTTCTGTGTCTCTCAAAGCAGCCTTGAGGATGAGAGACGTCACAATGTACAGTAAGCAGGAAAACGTAATCGTTACTCCTCAACCAGGAGTATGTTACCCCTCTTATCTGTATATTCTTTGATTAGCAGTCAATATCGCCGTTGATATTTCCAGGGGTGATTTTAGTGTTGCAGGTCCCAGGCAAAGATCAATTGTGAGGACCCTCTCCATGTTGCTTAACTCAATCATACTCTAGTATTTGGGGGCAGATATTTTCAGTTAACAATGCCACAGAACTAAATGAGAATTCTGTTCTAACTGAAGAACTTCAAATGACCTTCAGTCAGGTAGAAGAAGACAATATGGCAAGAAAAAGATTAGTATATATAGTATAAGTATATAATCTTTAATTCTTTCAAGACAAAAGTATTGTACTGTACATGCTTTTTGATAAAGCATTTGAACATCCACTATTCTCTAGGAGTAAAAGTCCAAAGTCTGCGTGTGTGTGTGTGTGTGTGTGTGTGTGTGTGTGTGTGTGTGTGTGTGTGTGTGTGTGTAGGACCTGGGCTGGTGTTTATTATCTATCCTGAGGCTATTTCCACATTACCTGGCTCTACATTCTGGGCTATAGTATTCTTCATTATGCTGTTGACCCTGGGCATCGACAGTTCGGTAAGTAAAGGCCAGTAAGAGATGCTGGGGCTCATGCAGCAGCATTCTCTTAAATGTCTCTTATATTTTCTGTTAAGAGAAAAAAAATAAACATGTGATTTTCCAGAGCGTCAGTACTGACATTACAGGAAAACCAAAAACCCTTTAAGTCTTTAAACCCTTTCATCTTTAAAAAGCCTTCTCAGCATCAGGCCTGGTTGGCCAAAGCATCTAAGAGCAGTACGTAAACCATTCAGAAGCTGAACACACGCAATATCATCCAGGGATTTTTACAGTCTTAATTGGGATGAATGGACCACAAATTTAATAATCCAATCATTATAATTCGTCTACTCTAAAACATAACACGGCGGCACGGTGGTGCAGTGGTTAGCACTGTTGCCTCACAGCAAGAGGGTTATGGGTTCAGACTCCGGCCGGGGCACCTTCTGTGTGGAGTATGTTCTCCCCGTGCCTGCGTGGGATCTCTCCGGGTACTCCGGCTTCCTCCCACAGACCAAAAAACATGCAGGTTAGGTTCATTGGTGACTCTAAATTGCCCATAGGTATGAATGTGAGTGTGATTGTCTGTCTCTCTATGTTAGCCCTGCGATTGACTGGCGACCAGTCCAGGGTGTACCCTGCCTCTCGCCCAATGTCAGCTGGGATTGGCCTCCAGCTGTGCTTCTTTAAAATGCAGTGTTGTGGCTGTAGGATTTGTAGGATTTTATTTGACACCCAAGACTTGTGAAACAAAACAAAACAAAAACAGAATCAGTCACCTTGGCCATCTGAGAGAAATGGAGAGAGGTCTTCAGGAATGATGTTGTAATTGTTCTTACATGTCAGCTAGGATTGGGGCCATGTTTCATGCTATCCGGAGATGAAGACATGCAATTCTAATGCATGCAGCAAGGGCAATACAATAACAACGAGAGGCACCATACTCATGGGAGAGACAGTGAGAGGATTATTGCCCTCCTGCAGTAATGATAATAGATAATAAACTATTTATATAGCACCTTTCATATCATGAAATGCAGCTCAAAGTGCTTTACAAGAGAAACAATAGAAATCAATAAGACAGGTTTAAAAAAAAAAAAAAAAAACAAGCAGCGAAATGTACAAAGAAAAATAAAAACAAAAAAACTATAAAATCCTAGAAATAAGAAATAAGATAATAATAGTAAAAAAATAAATTGATAATGATAAAAACAATCCGAAGATGCATGAAAGCATAAAACGAGTATAAGAAGAAGAAGAAATATAAAATAAATATGAGATAGTAACAATAGTGTTAAAATGAAAAGGTGGAATTAATGGAAAGCAAGATCATAAAGAAATGGGTTTTGAGCTGTTTCTTAAAACTATCCACAGAGGTTGCTTGTCTTGTTTATAATGGGAGGTTGTATCAAACCTAAGAGCATATGAGCAGAAAGCAGAAACATTGAGCAAGACAGCACTAGAGGACCTAAGGGAACGGTTTGGAACATACTAAGATAAGCAATCACAGAGGTATGAAGATGGAACCATGACAAATCTGCAAGCTCATATTTTATTTGCTCTGGCAGATAGGTCTGACCCCCCTCCCGTTCAGACAGATTTCCAGGCGGCCTGAAAAACGCCAGGCCAATCACAACCATTTATCTAATATGGGGCAGGTTTGATACTGTACGATGATGGTACAGAGGAGTGCCGTTGAGGCATTTTAGTAAACAACCAATATGGCTGCCACTGATGTGATGTGTCTGTTGAATCCGCTATCGCGACAGTACTGGACAAACTGGACGGTATATTTTCTCTAAAGGAAGAACAAACAACTGTACTTAAAGCTCTTGTTCATAAGAAAAACATGTTTGCTTTAACGTTTGGTAAAGTTTAATTTACCAAGTTTGACAGCTACATATAGATTTTTCTGGACTTTTTGACTTTTTTCCTTTTTCTTCCTTTTTTGGTGAATCAGGGCGCTATCGCTAACGCTGATACAAAGTGAGGATGGTGGTGCTTTAAGCGTGGCTTACGCAATTTCAGTAATTTCCTGACTTAGAGACATTAGCACACCTCCAGCGCAATGGTAAAAGAGGTTGGATGAACTAAAAAAAATACACGTGGGTGTGGTGGGGGTTTGGTTCCATTATGGTCAATCAGAACACCTATTTTCTATCCCTTTAAATACCAGTGCTCCAACGCAATAGCAAATTGGCAATTTCCTGACATGGATATTGGACAGTTTTGCACGGCTGCGCCAGGAGTGCTTTTCAAAAGAGGAGAGCGATTTGCTCGTGCGGGAGGTGCAGAGTCGCCGAGGGCAAATATATGGAGCGCATTCGTGTTGTTTTATTGATATAACTTTTTTTAAATGAATTATTATTACTTTATTATTATTATTACACCAAACTTGCATAGCACCGACTGTTTTCATTGTCACACCCCCTATTGCACTGCCCAACCCATAGTCAACTCTTTTATTGCGCACCACGAAATTGGCAAACTTGGCGGAGGCGAGAAATATTCACTTTGCGACAGACAAAACTGCCAATTCGCCAGCGCTAGGTCATAGCGCCGCTTAGCGGCTGCACGAAAAAGGAGCCCGTTGTGTTCTACAATGATATCGTTAGGCTACAGTATATGAATCATTTTAGAATGATATTATAATTTGAATTGCAGAGTCAACCAGGATAACGTCAACATAATTATGATGTGTCATTTATAGGATTTTCAGTTGACATTCTGACCAAATCTACCTGAACTTCAGTTTATAGCTCAGCAGACAGCACAAAATGTTCAATTTGTTGTTCAAATATTGAAATGATCTAAATTGAAAAAAAGAAGGCACTTCAATGTATGTTGATCAAGTCAAACAGGTCTAAATGTTTCATTTGTTGTTCTAACAAATGCACTTACAAATAAAATAAAGTGAAATGTATTGATTAAATTTTTTTTGTATGTTATGGCTAGTGTTTTTTGAAAGACTAACTTTTTATGGCAGTCAACATAAGTGAAAGATTTATAAAAATCGCAGAATTGCAACATATGGAAGAATTGGGACGTTATCGAATCATGGACCAAGAATCGTGGTAAAACCGAGTTTGGTCCCTGGTGATTACCACCCCTAATATTAAAGCTATAGTACAGTATGTTTTTCGTGTGGCTTATTGTGTGTTAATGTGTGTGTGTGTGCGTGTGCGTGCGTGCGTGTGTGTGTGGGGTGCATAATTTACAGTTAACCTAAACAGGAAGTGGCCCGTCAGTCATGTTCTCACTTCGGTGCCTTTTCTCCTAGCTGTTGTTACACGCACACACACACACACACACGCAAAACCACACAGCTGC
>OMPB01125565.1:0-10742 GCA_900312615.1 Stylephorus chordatus | reverse complement strand
TATATTATAGCAGTAAGTCATTGTTGGTGATTTTGCCTGAATATTGGTCGAATTCCTGCCTCCCCTTCATATAAGAGACTGAATCAATATTTGGCTTTTTTCCCCTTCTTTTGGAATGCAATTTAATATAAATTAAACCCTATTAATATAATTATTAATTATTTCTGATAGCCAAAGTAAATTTGAATAGCAGTGAAATCCCAACAATATCCAGGACTTAGAGATTTGTTAGATACAGCCTGTGTAACCAAGACACGTTTTAGGTATTATATATGTACGGCCTTATAGAGCTCCAGGCGTCACATGACTTGTTTTGTTTACACCGCCACGTTGGCAGGAAAAGCGCGAGCAAAAATTAATGGCGCCAGCGTCGCCAAAGTTCACACTTTAATTCCAAGGAGTTTGAACGCTACTGTATATTGCAAAACTTGTTAGATTAACATTACATTACTGACCATTATAATGCCCCCAGAGCGTTTTTCACAAGTACTGAAACAGCCGGAGAGGACAACGTTCTAAACCTGCAGTATCCAGACATCTACAATTTCAGCATTCCCTCGTCCTGCTCTTTGAAAGCCTACAAAAGCCTGGAGGGGTACAAATGGACGAAATCTGGATTTGTGATGAATATTCAGCTTTGGAGTCTACCGGCTAAAAATTGATATCTTGTTGCTGGAAGGGTAAGTGTCAAACTATATTTACAGCCTCATGGTCCAGATACAAAGTCAAAAGTCACGACAACACACAGAATACATTACATACAAACACAATAAGAGATTGAAGTTTAAAAAATAAGAAATATATCAATGTATTACAAAGAGACAACTGTACCAATGTCTCCACAGCTGGGATTGGTAGTGTGTAGTGCTAAACCTTATGTTTGTTACATCCAAGATGACCTCATTTTCAGAGTCATTAAGCCCTTCATCTGTCACTTCATCTTAAGCCTCAGATACACTAGACGACTTTCACAATCCTAACAGATTATGAAAAGACTGGGAGTATACACTATACGACTGGCTTCAGCAGACTTTTGTGTGACGACTGAAAAACTGAGGAACGCACATTTAACATCATACATTACGTGACTTGTCACTCCAACTGGAGACAACGGAGTGCATCAAACTCATGAAAGCACTCGCGAGAACGAGGGAAGCCTTTGGAATTAGGGCTGAAAGTTCCATTTACTGTACAACCACAAAAAGGAAGCAGGCTAAGAAACAAAACAAAGTGATGTGTTCTGTCTGTCTTTCTATCACACCAATGGAACCAACCAACCCGTTACGTAGACAATGACATCATTCATGGACCGCGGAACACATTTACAATTGGTCGGGCATAGTTTTTTCACGTTTGATGATCAAAAGTAGGCAGGGCCTGGGCCCAGTTGGTGTATTGCTCAGGACCCAAAAAAGCGCAGTGTTAAGTGTGAAGTTGTTTGGATGAGCGGTTGTCGAGAAACCTGCAAGCAGCAATACCAAAAGCCAAGCAATCGGCCCGTTCCAAACACCCACGTTTTGAATGGGCACTGCACTAGTACATTAAATTATATCTTTATGATAAACAGCAGTTATCACCGTAATGACTAGAACAACTGAAGGACTCAAATGCATGACACGAGGCAAAGTAAAAGTTCAGGGTGTTTACTGGTAATTATAATACACGGGTAGACAGTCCAACAAGGCAGAGGTAGGCCAAATCAACAGGCAGGAGGGATAGTCGAAATACAGGCAATGTCTTTGGCAACGGTATACACAAGAACACTACACTACAACTGACTAGACTAAATAGACAAAGGAACAAACAAAAACACTATTCTAAGACTAACAAGACAACTAGAGAAAGGAATGAACAAAAACACTATTCTAAGACTGACTAGACTAAATAGACAAAAGGAACGAACAACACTATTCTAAGACTGACAAGACAACTAGAGAAAAACTGGAAATACTTAACCTAAGACTAATAGTCAACTTGAGAGAATCATTTGGAAAAATAACGCTGGAAAGACCTTCAGTAAACTGACAACATTCTGGCAGCGAATGAATGAAACATAGGGTACAGTATAAATACACAGGGGTAAACGACACAGGTGTAGACAATAGGGCAATCACACGAGGGGAAAACAAACAGGAAACAAAGCTAATAAAAGGACAGACAGACTAGACAGACTACAAAATAAAACAGGAAACATAAAAATATTATTTCTTAAGTCGGGATGTGACAATCACGCAAGTGCCATTACAGGTGAATCATTCCCAACGTAGGCAGAACAAGACCACCTCCTCATCCTGAAATTACAATCTTAAACATGAATTTACATGATCATGTAAAGAAGCTGACTAGAGCTTGCAGACTTATACACTCACAGGTGATCCAGGGACAACCAGCACCTGTGGAGAACGTTGACATTACAGTAGAACCAGAACATCTGGTCTACAACAAACAACACAAGAGAAAGTGGAAGGATCCCCATTGGACGGGACCCCACAAAGTCATCCTGAGCACTGCAGTTAAAGTGAAAGTATAGTCTACACAACATATCATCAATGAGACTTCAACTACACTATCAGCCCTAGGTGAGCAGCAATGACAATCCAGAGTTGTACCTACAGTACATCCCCCACCACACAGGAAAAGATGGCCATTTCACACTGGCAATGAGCAGGCTAGCTGGTTTACAAAAAGAAATACAGACCAATTTCGGTAGGGCATAATGACCAGACAGGTTGGTGGGATTGGTTGTTCTCGGGCAACTGGAAGGCAATGCTAGTTTGAGTATTAACCCTATCTGCTATGTCTCTTCTATTCCTGTCATGTTGTATTCTTATTGTGTAGCTGTTTAAAAATGGCCTTGATGATATATTAATGTTCGAGGTTATTAGGTTCTTAGGTGCATGCTGAAATCCACCTCTAACAGAATAAACATTGTAAATTCTTTAAGCATGCCTTATGCTCAGTAGGCCTATATACAGTATGCTATAATACCACAAACTCTTTATACTTCTCCTGTATAACCTGTAGTGTTCACTTGGACCAAGTACCCACATCTCCATTTTATTAAATCTACTTAAACTTTAAGAAGTCATATTTTGAAAGATTTCTCTCCGTACTCATCCTACTCTGGTCAGCAAACCTGTAGGCTCCGGAGGAGGCTTAGTCTAAACCTGTAGGCTCCGGAGGAGGCTTAGTCCAAAGAAAATCTTCCACAATATCACTGAAAAAAACAGACTGATTATGGGATCCCACAGCCAGCGTTGGCCTTCCTTGAACACGGGTCACGACACCCTACTATGAAGCTCTGTAGGAACTTCACAAAGGTAAACAGGTCATTCAAAATACAGGGAAAAAGCTACTGGTGTATACTGTGCCACTCTGCAGTCAAGGAGAAAACTGACCTTGACCGCAAACCAACGATCCCCCTTTAGATGATCTTGTCAGGAATGCCCACAGTATAGGAGAACGACTCTACTGCAGAGGTTTAGCATCTGACGATATTATGTTACATATTAGGATTCTTGTTTATGTCGTATTTTATTTTGTGGTGCTGCTATGCAAACAACTCACCAAGGCAAATGCATTGCATGTACATTAAGAGATGAATTATACATTAATAATACACTGGGATGTGCTTTCACAATTCAGACAGGTCTTTGAAATTGACTGACCTCCTTAAAACCCAATTTGTTTTTGTTTTTTCCTTTTTTTCGCCGTACAACGTTGCATCTGTTTTTGGTCAGGAGCCTCAAACGAATGATCCTCGTATAGGTTTAAAGTCTGAGGTGGGCAATTCCTCTTTTGGAAAACAAAACTCAGCCAGTGCACTAAATGCAGCTAATTTCCTTCATTAGTTTTGGTTGTGCATATTAGTCTTCAATCCATTTGGTTTACTCAAAAATACTAGCGTTTTAAATAGCTGACATTTCCACTGGTGATTAACGTAAAGAGGGAGGTTGGAGGGGATTTACAATGTACATACCTGAGGGTTTTCCGGACCATGTCCTCGTCTGTGATGCCGTAGTAGGTCAACGTTTCGCTCCACACAGGGTTGAGCGTGTTCCGGAGGGTCTTCGTTCGAAGTTTATTGGCCTGAAAGACAGATCAGGGGGAGGAGGAGGTCGGGTCAGCTGTTGAGTGCTTTTGATGCATACTGATAAGGCAGACAGTGGCTCCCTCTATGAGCTAAACACACCTCCCCATCCTTCACGCCTCAATGTGATTGATATTGTTGTAATGCGGTTCAGTGTGATCTGACGCTCCTCAATAATTCTCACACCAGAAGAAAACATTATATCGCATTAAATGCATGTGGACACGCGCGCGCGCGCACACACACACACACACACACACACACACACACACAAACACTCAAGCCAACTGTAAATTAAACACTGTCGGAAACACAATACAAATAACAGCTTGCATTAACATGAACAACAGGTATAATTAAAGCATGGCTGGAGTTTAATGAAGAAGCAATTAGCAAAACCATCATGTTGCAAATGTATTTACATTCACAACTATCTAAAACATGAAGTGGCAATCACATTGTGGTAGAAACATGGCCCTATACAGTACATATTGATATCGCACTCTGAGGTGTCAATGTAGCTCAGTGACTCCAAATCATATACGCGTGACGGTTTGGTTGCAACTAGACGCAAAGCAATTAATCAACCCTATCCGCCAGTGGCTTGATTACAAGATTAGAAAGGAAATGCATCAATAAACATTGCTGCATTTTTAGGCCTGATGAGGTTCCTGTACAGCTACAGTATGTGTTTTCTACTGCTGTTAATTTGTCGTTGTCGCTGCAAAATGGCCAGGGGATGAACATTGTCGGCGGTAAAATGGCTTCATGCGTGGAATACTGCCTAGGGGGGGAATTTTGATAGAGCCTGATGGAGTGCGTGTTTTCGACTGCAAACATCTCACTTCTGTTGTGTCCTTTTACTCAATCAGCGGCTTGGTTACAGGCTGGCACACACGCCCGCACGCAAGCACACACACACGCACACACATGCACACACACACGCACACACACCAATAATACCAATAATAATCCCATTATCATATTGTACAACCCCTGGCAGAAATGATGGAATCAGCACACTTAGAGGACGTTCACCCAGGTTTTTTTTTAACTTCATAACAAACAAACAAATCACAGATCTGACACAAAACTAATTGTGTTTAATAGCTGAACATTCTGGCTTCGTGGAACATACCTCAAACACATTTGATTTAAATATTTTAATTAATGACATACTTTTTTCCAGATCAAGTAGAGGAAAAAATTATGGAATCACTCAATGTTGAGGAGAAAATTATGGAATCACCTTGTACTGTAATTTGTATTTCTAAAAACAAATAGCAGTCTGAATATGCAAATTAGTCTGCAGTTAAAAGGGCATGTTTGCAGACCTTAACAAGCCGTTGGACTTGGCTGAAGGGAAACATGGCGCCAAGAAGAGAGCTGTCAATCGAAACAATGTGTAGGAGCCACTTTTGTTTTTGATTTTGTTTTTTGTATGTTTTGTAAAAGAACTACAAGACGTCACATTAGTTTTAAATGACGCAACCATCGCCCACCTGTAATTATTGAACCTGACCCAGGTATGTGCGGTGACTCGAACGCCGAGGAGATACTGTTTTTCAACCGCACGCACGCTCGTATATGATTTTTGTTTTTGGTTGAGCAAAAGGTCGAAGTTTTTGTATAGACCTAGGACTATGATACGGTTTGATGCATGCATCTATTTTTTCGTTACATTTTGAACATACGCAACCACACACATGCACTCATTCATTCATTCACTCATTCATCATTGCCCTGCTTCAAACAACCTCCAAACAAGACAACAGCAAGTAAGTGGACCGTATAAATTGTGGATAAAGCGCGTTGAAACAAGTCCTTCGTTGTAGGCGTTATAAGGCTTTATTGAAGAAAGCCGTGACATGGCCCATTAGCTATTTCCTCCTGAGAGGTCCTGATTTATTAATGGGCCAAATGAATGAGGTGTTCTTAGTGTCACAATTTGATTTCTTCTTTATTATTATTATCATTATTATTATTATTATAATGTTATGTGTGTGTGTGTGTGTGTGCGTGCGTGCGTGCGTGCGTGCATGCATACAATTTGTTTTTCTACAGAACATAGTTCAAATGTGGATGTGAACTGTATTTGAATAAGTAAGCCAGTGTGTTATCATGTTGGTCTGTGTATAGGTGAGTGCAGGGAGGTGTAGTGTCAGAACTGTTTTTTTTTTTTTCCGTAAAAGTACCAGTGAACCGGAAGTTTGAGATCATCTAACTTCCGTAGTTTGACGTATTTCCTACTCAAGCAGACTATAGGGGTGGGACATAACGTTTTTTAATGAGTTGGGGTTATTAGCCAGGTGAACTACAAATGACGTCAACAATTGCGCAATCGCCTCCATCCTGTTTGTCCTTCGCCTATCTGAGGGGTTAGTTCATTTGCTTTTAATGAAGAAAACAGCAGTCATGGGTTCATACAGTATCTAATCGGCGAATATAACGCAATCACATTGCATTTTCTGGTGGAAATGCATTTATAGTTATACCTATCGCCCGTGTTAGGTATAGGCCTATTCAATATGGATATATTCTATTCTATTCCGTATTCATTGAATAGCGCTATGCCTCCCCTCTGCTAAATGTACTTATAATGAGTTTGTAAGTTTGGTCTCTGATCTTTTTTTTTAATTATCACAAACATTAGGCTACTGTATTTTGTCAAAAATATCGTTATTAACTTATACATTCATTTTACAATGTTGTCTTTTATTAAAATATAGATATAAAGTCCTCACCTCCTGATACAAAGTGTTTAGCTGACTTAAAGTTAAGAACATTTCTAAAAATAAATCTATGGACTTTTTTTTGTGGATACCAAATTATCTTAACTTTCTTCTTATGTCCAAAGTTAAGAGAAAAATGGCATTCACAAATAAATTTCTTCTTTTGAGAATCCGGCCCCAGATTCGATAGACAGATAGCATTGAAGTTGACCGTGCGATTATTGGTTGACACTGTTGGTGTACGTGCTGACAGTAAACACTGCTGGCATAAATTGTTAACTAGGTGCACACTATGACCAAGGATGTGATCCAAAATGGGAAAAAATTCATTTTTTACTTCAGTACTACTTTAAAAGTGAATTAACTAACCCGCCAGATAGGCAAAGGACAAACAGGATGAAGGCGATTGCACAATTTGTAGTTTGCCTGACTAATAAAAGCATACAAACTCATCAAAACCACACAAACACAAAACTACTTTACTAGCTCAATCTTGTAACTAAGATATCTGAAGAAAACAAAAACATTTCCATGGACTATATTAGCTACTATGTCGTGAAATTCACTTGTATTTTCAAGCTAGTAGCAAGGAGTCCATTAGACAGTTATATAAGGGGGGGAACGTTATGTCCCTGTTTCAGTCGGAAATACGTCAAACTACGGAAGTTAGATGATCTCAAACTTCCGGTTCAGTGGGACTTTAAACACAAAAAAAATATATATATATATATGTGTTGATTCACATACCTACATTGTTCAAATTGCTCTCAAACATACATTGGGATTTAAGTTGAATTGAATTCTCAGTCTGATTGACTGGCGACCAGTCCAGGGTGTACCCCGCCTCTCGCCCAATGTCAACTGGGATTGGCTCCAGCTCCCCCGCGACCCTCTAGAGGAAAAGCGGTTAAGATGATGAATGAATGAATGAATTCTCAGTCAGCATTAAGTGGAGTGGGTCTGTTGTGCAGTAAATCTGAGAAAGTGTGAGTTCAGTAGGCTGATGTCAAATAAAGGTAAGAAGCGAAGGCACAAGGTGACATCTGAGGGAAAATAGGAACTGTTCACACATTTCCTCTTCCATCTTCATTGCATTTATGCTGTTAAAGGTGGGGTAGGCAAGTTTTGGGTGCGAACAGAATCTGGGCGTAAGAATAAAGATTTTGAATGTCTACAGTGGCGGAAAAACACACCCCCTCCTCTTCGATTCAACGTTGCTGTGCCCAGTCTGCCTCTCGGGGATGCGCACCACCATTTTGCAGCTGAGAGCTGCCCTCATTGGATGTTGGCTACCGGGAGCGGTGAAAAACAAAAGTCCCTGAAAATCTGTCCTGGGACAGTCACAGATATCGTAGTAGTTGGTTTATTGCTAGCTGTCAAAATGTGAAGAGAATTTCACCAAATATTACCAAAAAAAACTTGCCTACCCCACCTTTAAGCTGACAGTTTGGTCCAGAGTGACTTCCCGATCCAGACAATAGTCTCAGAAATATCCCCGGACAGGCTGGAAAGATATTGTATGATGGAGAAGTGCAGGATGTAGAAAGAAAGAAAAAATGATTAGGTGGAGACAGAAGAGAAAGCTCCCTGTCAATGACAATCTTGTCCTAATTAAACCAGGAAAAAATACATCATCCCCACCTCCTATTATTTCTTCATGTCCTAATTTTTTTGTTTTTTAATTGACTTGTAACTTTTGCATTCAAAAGAAACATTTATCCCCTCTTTCCTTCCCTCTCTTTCTCTCTCTCCATCCCTCTCTTTCTCTCTCCTTCTCTCTCTTTCTACATTTCTCACTCATTCCTACTTTTTTCTCTCACTTTCTACTAACACTTCACACTGACAGGCAGTTTGTAAGTGTCTCTGGTGTCTAGTGTTAGTATCTCTCTCTGGCTCTTCCTTGCTCAAATATGCTGGGTTGCTGGAACATCCAGCAAACTAAAGAGTGCTCAATTATTGAAAGCAAAAGGGTCCCGCCACTAAAATGAAGGGAGTTTCTTATTTTACCCAGAAATAGGCTATTTCTATTGAGGTAAGCTTAGAATTAAAAAAAAAAAAAAACACAACACTGATGTCTAAATGTGAGAGAGTGAGAATGCATTTACGTTTTTGATACTGTGTGCACACGCACATACGGGCATGATGTGTTTGTATTTGTTGATGTACATGCTGTGTTGTTTGTATGATTTAAATGCAACTTCCAAAAGCAAAAGGCTTCAGTGACAGGCAGATTATGAAAATAAATGTGTAATGAATTGGGTAATCTGGGAACACCATCATGCAGTCCAAGATTTATTGAATTATTCAATATTATTTGCACATTTTACACTTATATATACAGGTATAGTGCCTTTCTAATGATGAGCAGTATCATTTCCTTATACTGTATGTTACATAAGAACGTGCAAATCAGTCGATAAACGTGTCCAGAACAATATCCTTCCCATTACCATCATCAACCATTATAGTGTTTTAATAGAGGAAAGCCTTTTAAAATCATATGGCAAATATGCTGTAGTTTAATTACTGCTTTTGATTGTTAAATGAAGTACAGATGTACATGGAATAAATAGAATGCCACTGGCTCTCTTCCTTTCAAGTTTACATTTTTGTTGAGCTAAACCATATATTTTAATACATGCATAAATATGTTATATTAGCATGTATAGATCCACTATTTCTCTGCTAATGTAAACTTTTGCTTGATCAAAAAAATAATTATAAACCTTCATACAGGTGCAAGATTTTTGTTTGTTTTTAGAAAATTGACAGCAAAGGGTTGAGTCTCAAAGGGTCAGGCACAACCTATTATCTATTGACTATCGACTGCACTGCCCACTATTCATCTGAGGCGCAGTGAAATGAAGGTCATATATGTGATAAAGGCTAAATAACTGAATCAGAATCATCTGTAGAAGTTGACAGTCATCGATTGTTGGCCACAAAGTTTTGCAGTTAAATAAAGTGATTGAAATACAAACGTTGCTTCAATGTTTTTCAAGTTTCAGGAAGACTTCTCAGCAGTTTCAGTATTGGACAGAATGTTGATGAAGTCTGGTACACAAGTCAAACTACCCCAGCAAGTAGGCCTAGTTACTACTGTTATTATTAGTTTATTACTGGCTGGAGTGTAAGTTAAAATAATCCTGTATGTGTGTGTATTCCTAATCAGGAAATTGTAAATGTTTGTTATTGTATTATATTATACTAGTGCAGTGCCTGTTCAAAACATTCCTGTTCCAAATATTTATTTGCCGTTATTTGGATAAACTGACTACATACTGTATTGGGGTTGCACCGCGGAAGTAAGTGACTCAGTCGCAGAGCCCTGAAGCCCCGACCCGCTGCTGCACAGAGCTGAGCAGCTCGCTGTTCGCTTGTTTATTTAAAGTTTATTAATAATAATAATATATTACACGTGCTGCGTGTCCAAATTGCACCAACTTCGACACGGCACATTCTTGGGTCCCCAGCAATACACCCGCCAAGTGTGAAGTAGATCAGATGAATGGTTAATGTCGAGATAATCCAAGGACATACACATACGGTACATACATAGATACGGAGATTCCTTCCTTTATACAGTTAGATAGATGATATGATATGATGTCATATAATAAGTTCTCAACAAACTTCAATACATCCAGAATTCTGCTGCTCGTCTGCGCACTCATACCCGTACCAGAGATCACATCACCCCTGTCCTCCAAAAACTCCACTGGCTTCCAACCAAACAACGAATGCAATTTAAAATGCTGCTCACCACCTTCAAAGCCCTCCACAACCTGGCCCCCTCCTATCTCGCTGACCTCCTCCACCCCTACACTCCCTCCCGTATCCTCCGATCTGCTGACGCAAACCTTCTGACCCCCCGAACCAGTACAAAGTACCGAACCTGGGGTGACAGGGCCTTCTCCATT
>OMPB01125561.1:2317-12873 GCA_900312615.1 Stylephorus chordatus | reverse complement strand
TAAATATATTGCTTTTCCCCACCAAAAACGATTGATTATGAATTTATCATCTTAAAAATTTTGTCGGGCCCGAAATGAATGTTTTGTTTATCTCTGTCTGAGGTTTGGTTCCACCTCTAACAAGGCTCGTGAGCCAATAGTATTACGACGTTGGTATCACGCGGTATCTCTGCGTCACGAGTCTCCGAGGTTGCCAGTCAGTGTGGAAAAATGGCTGAGTTCTGTGGTAAGCGCCCGGTTTCACCGCCAAAGCCCTCAACCACGAATATTCTCACCAAGAAACTCCGGTACCAATCTCAACAGCTCAGCGACAAAAAGAGGAACAAGACCAGGGTGAACATTGGTGAAGCTTTTTCTCGTTGGAGTGAGCTGAAGGAGTCTCGAGACCTGAGAAGCCACGCCGAGGTGGCTACTTTTCTTCTGCGGGTTGTGCAACGAACTGGCAACCAATTGAGGAAGCGTGTGCTTCGAGCAAGAGGTGTTGTGATGGGAATGCAATTTTCCCTATGAGACACTAGATGGGGTGGAATGTTATCTATAGCACCTTTAATAATTATTTGTTGTTACCACTTTAATAAATTCCTCTTTAATTTACATTTAAACTTTGTGTGTCTCCATTTTTGTTATGGCCAAATTGTTATGTAACAAATTGGGGGCTCGTTTAATTAAGTATTTGGGATTAGTGGACATTTTGTTTGGCTAATTTTGAGCGCTCGTTTGCTTTGTGTAGCTCCTTTTGTTTAGTGGTTGAGCAGGGGCACACTTGTGTTAAATTGCCTTGATTGGCATTTGTGCTATTTTGGTATCTTTAAGATTGTGTTGCTCCTTTGTTGTGACCTTAATTGGTAGGGGTACACTTGTAATTGATAGCCTTGATTGGCTTTGAGTGCTCTGGAGACACACTCGTTTGTTTTGACAGGATTTTCTATATTTTATAGTAGTCAATTTGAGTGGTTTGTTTTTAGTTAGTTTTTGGCTTATTTTTGTTGTGTCTAGTCATCTTTCTACTCTTTTGGGGGGTTGGGTGGAGAGAGCTTGTTTGCTCTTGATAGAAGTGGTATATTGGGGGCAGGCAAGGAATAGGTCAGCGGCCTTGTGTTGGTTGTGCTACGGGGCTGCCCTGATAGGCTTACGGCTTCTTCCCTTTGGAAATTGCTGAGCTCGTCCTGTAGTGTTGCGGTAATAGTGGTTAAAGCAGTTGTCTTGGGGCCTAACCCGGGCTATAGAGCTTGTGTTTAAAGATCCTCCCACGAACCCGCATGAAGACTAGGGTTGAGATCAGTGAGTTAGATTCTGGTGGGTAGTCAGTGAGAGGGTAAGCCCTGGGGGAAAAAATAATAATAAAAATTAAATTATTTAAGAAAAGAAAATTCAAATTCTCTGGTTCTAGCTTCTCAAACGTGAATATTTTTCTGTTAAATTTCTATGATGGGAAACTGAATATTTTTGGGTTGTGTGAACTCAACTGTTGGTCGGGACAAAACAAGACATTTGAGGAAGAAATGGTTGAAAACGGGTACAGAATACTAGTCTATATATACTATATGTCTCTGCCCCAGCATGAGGGGATCATAAACAACATGCAACTGGGTAGCCTTGGTAGTTCGACACCCTACAGTATGTGTCTACGTTACATATACCTTACAAGTCATCTTATGTGTGTATGAGAGTCAATTGCCTACATGTCCTCATCTGAACACTGAGAAGGGAATATGGTTATCGCATGAATACAGTTATAGAGTTCCTATTCGTCAAAACACGAGATTTATCTTCCTGGACTCCTGGTACGACAGATTATCAAACAACAGCAACATTCACAACAGCAGCAGCAGCAGCCACAACAACAAACGTTTCATGGCAGCAGCAACAACAACAAATAGCGCAAACTGGGATTGAACGATGCAATGCAATTAGACAAGCTGCAAACAGTGCTAACGGTGGATTACATCATTGCCCTAGCATGGCGGGGAAAGCCGGGAAAGTGCTACAGCAGTGGGTAGAAAGGACTGTTTCTTTTTGTTTTTGCCTTGGGTTGAACTATCCTGCCAGTTCTGTTTGTGATAATTAACTGGTTCAAGGGGTGGGTGCGGTGACTGCGGTCTGATTTGTCGCCGTCTAGTTTTTGGTGTAGACTCGCTAAGTCCTTAACGCTGGTACCAATTATTTTGCTTGCTTGTTTTGGGATCCTTTTGGTATTGTTGACAGATAGACAGCTGAACCAGGCAATGCAACAGAAGGTTAAAATGGACTGGATGACACCTTGATAGAATAGTAACATTGTGTGTTTGTCCATATTGAAAGGCCGGCGCTTTCTGAGAAAGTACAGCCTTTGGTTACTCTTTGAAATTACCTTTGTAATGTGTGTGTTCCATTTCAGCAAACTGTCGGTATATACGCCGAGATAATCAGGCACAGTATTGACAATCTCTGTGTGTGTGTGTGGGGGGGGGGGATGTCTGCATTGTGTTTTTCAGCATATTTGTGCACCTGTAAGATTGAATATGCTACTCCTCTGACTATCTGGCAATTTGGAAACACTCAATCAAAGCAGCAAAACAAAGTAGCCAAACAATCTGTCGCGGTATCAGAAATACCACTAACGGCCACAGCTGACTTACAGGATCTGCAACAGAGAGGGACTGCTGAGGAGACGGTGGTGTGGGGGGAAAAATGGAAGACAAGCCATGTATGCTTAAGTATCTGTTTCGGCATTATGCAAAGTTGAAACATGGTAGAGACCACGCGTCAAAAGGAGGGATGTATGTTGCAATAAGCAGATACTTGTATACTAAAGGCTTCATTACTCACAATTTTTGTTGAAGGTGTGTAATCTGTGCGACTAACAACACAGGTAGATGCATTCCATGCCCTAGGTGGTGCATCCAGCTCCGGAGAGACCGCTTGAGATGGATGCACTACCACGACCAGCCACTAGGAAACTCCAATAGACGTGAGCAGGGCTCAACGCTCATCCTCACGAACGAGGTGTTCCAAGAGCATGGAATCCCCCCACAAGGATGGGACGCGGCGCGAGGGGAGGAATGTGCTTCCTCCTCTCCCTAGCACTGCTGAGAGCGGTGTCAAGCCAACTATCCACGTGCGCGAGAACTGAATGCCGGACTCATAGTATCAGACGAGTAAAAAGCCAGCAAACAAATAGCAGCAGGGTGTGCATCAGCTGTCTCTCCATGGTGTACTATCAACAAAAATGTTAATTGGATTAACTATATCTATTTTAACCGACAGAGATTTGTTAACTATACCAGAGACACCCTTGAGGCCCTAGGAGAGCAGACACAGGCAACCTCACTAATGGCAGACAAAATAGATATGATTTTGACACTGGGAAATGTCCTTTTCTAAGCATAGTTTCTGTAAACTAAGATAAGGAGTAGATGCAGCTCGGGATGACCCCGGCAATAGCCCCTCCTCCTTACGCACTCCTCTACTCTTCTTCTCTTCCTTTGAATATGCAGCTTTTCCTTTTTCCCGTTGCTCATTTGTGCCCAGAGATCATTGATCTCTATATGCATTGAGACCATTTATAAATGATTAATAAACTCACAAGAAAGACCTGTGTTGAAATACTTCATTGATAATAGGTGAATTTCCACCACAGGTCACAATCAAGAGTTTTTAAAAATAGGTCATATTTTAAGTATATCGGCTTGCGTTGTATACAGTATATATATATTTGTATTAGAACCTGCTGCCATTGTCACCAGTATATATAGGCAACAATGGCAGCAGGTTCTGTTCCAGTTTTTGTATCTACCAATTATTCAAGATCCTCCAAATGGCCATTTTTGCTAATTTCCATGGATTATTACATTTGGAGTCGGGTGATTACGAGGACTACTGGAACATCTGGTTCAGTAAATGGCTTGAGTGTATAGCTGGGGATACACACAGCATCAGACCCTCAAGTGCCCTCCATTTTTACACCCTTTCCTGATTAGTTTGTTGTTCCTGCTAAAATCCCATGCCAACCCTCATTTGTTTGTATTACTGCTTCTCAGGCACAGCAAGTGTTAATATTTCTACTTGCCAGCCCAGCTCAGCGCAGTGCAAGTGAACCATTCAAAGGTCACCTCAACAAACACTCGTGGTCATGCTCTATAGCAAGAAGAACTACCATCCTAGCCCACTATTGGGAAATTTTCTCCAGGAATGTTACAGCCCCATGAAAATGGATCCTCCGACTTCACTGAGAGAAACGGGTCAAATATTTATTGGGTGCTAAAACTCTCTGGATCAGCACTGCATACGATGAAAGCACCCAATGTTATTCCAAAAACCACGATACAATCTGTATTAAAAGCCATTTAGATTTGACAAGAAAAATGGCCCTGTGATAGAATTCCATAACATTAAAAATGTGAATCACGTTAACTTGAACAGGCTTAATGGCGGGATTCCAGAAACCTTCCAGGTTAACGTCATTCTTTTCCGCCCAAACCTTTGCCTGGGTCTTTAAATCAGCACTGGATAAAATTAAAGCACCCAATGTTAAAATCTATATTAATCCCATTTAGATTTAACAGGAAATCGACATTCTCTAGAAAGGCTGAATGTAAATAGGCCCATGGGAGCGAAATTCCCATTAAAACAAGGTGTCTCTGTTTGATGTGCACAAAGACAACAATCACACACAAAAGGATGCAATCTCCCTTCCTTCATCATGCAGGATAGAAGGATGAAGAACTACTATAGTTCATTGGCTTAAATCCTCCGTAGGCTTTGACACTCAAGACCACACAAGGACAACCTGGGGTAACCTAGCAACACAACAAACTCTCCAAAACACAGACCGGCAGCGACTGGCATTCACAGCCGTACTTCAATGGATCAAAAAACAAATATAAATTAAATGGAACATGGTATTCCATACAACTCACCAATATATACATTTAGACGCTGCACGAAACAAAACAAATGTCTCACCACATTATAGGCTGCCGTTTGAGATTGAATCCCTGCCCCTCCTGTGTCCTCGTATCACTTCTCTCCACTATGAATTAATGATGAACTGATAATAATCATGAATAAGAAACGCATACTAAATATGTGTGCTTGAGATGACGCATCATTAGCATTTATGCTAACTGTATGCTAACTGCGCTAAATGTATCAAACGTTTAAAAAAAGGTGGAATATTATGAGATCTGTATTCGCAAAGCTACGTAGGAAGAAAGTGTTTGTTTTAGTGAATTATGAGAAAATGAACTGAGGATCAGTCAACTCAGGGATGAAAGCGCGCGATTGCACTTACGGTAAATTCGATTTGCTGGTGATATACTCATTCAATTACAAATATTACTACTTCGTCATTGTTTTTGAGGATTCCTCACAAAGGAAACCATTTATCTTATGTCCATCTTTCTTTTTTAATAACAAGATATGATTAAAAAAAAATAAAAAATGTAGTTACTGTGATACTGGTCATATGACAAGATCCAGATCAATTCTAGTCCATCTCCCACTGTTTCAATGGGTTTGTGTTCACGCAGTAACGATGGCACTGACAGCATGGTGCTGACAGCTAATCTATTTGGCAATAGATTTGGGGGAACTTATGCACTACTGTGCCAAGTCATCTGACATTGTAGATACACAATGAAACGACTGCACACGCTCACAGCAGGGTGCCAGTAAGTGCACAGTGGACAAAGGGTAGAGGCAGATAGAGATAACCTTGAAAAAATATATATATACTTTTTTTTTTTTAAACCAACATCTTGTACACTATGAACATTAGCTGAGATTATGCCAAGAAGCAGTGAGGGCCAAGCACTGCTGTAGGACCCTTTGCAGCTGTATGTTACACAACCGATACCCCATTTACTCATCCAACGCACTTAGTTTGCACTTCTATTTTGCTTGGAATCAGAGCAAAAGCAACTTTGAAGTAACAACCCCGCCCTTTTAAACTCCAAAAAAAACAACAATTATAAATTACTCACATATTGTATTAATTACTAAGTATTAATGACCAAAAGACTCAGAGTGACTGCTTCATTCTGTGGGGGGTAATAGGGGTGTAGAATGTTGGAAATAATTATCTCTGAATTACTCTAGAGCAGAGTTTAACCCCAGATGTGAGAAGACAGACAGACAGACAGACATAGTTATGGATTTCTGCACTTTCTTTGAAATATTCACCAACTCAAACAGCTCTATCTCTGCATCTCCCTCCCTCCCTCTCTCTCCCTCTCATCGGAGATAGATCGAGGGAGGCCATTAACAAACAAACTGATACCAAATCAGTTCACCTTGTAATAACCGTGGGTTGTAACTTGTGATGCATCGTGCTCATCGCGGTCAACGCAGGCGCTGCTTAGTTGACCTTCAATGACCTGCGCAGTGAATTCTAGCATAGATCATTACCATTTTTTAAATTTGATATAATGCAGTAGCAGCGAACAAAAGGAAGATTGAGTAAAGCCTAAATTATGTAGACGTAACATGATCTAAGCAGAAGTAAGCAGCAGTCGACAATGGCCAGATGCCCTCAGCCGTATTTGATAAAAGAGGGTAGTCTCCATTTGGCCTGAGCCAAATGGAGACTACATGCACGAATAATGCAATTTCCAGAAAAGTATTCATTCTTAGGGTGGCCAAGGAGCTGTGTGTCAAACCATGAGACATGACGACTATGGAAACGGTTACTAACAACCTCCCTAGCAACATAAAGAAGGCAAAAAGATGCCAGTGCCAAGCACCCAGATGTTCATTAAAAAAACACAACAACAACAACAACAATGAATGATGTCTGCCAGATGTGCTAGAAGGGTTTGTGGGAAGAAAAAAAAAATGCTCCAAATGTTTCGTTGTTTTCCTGTTTTACAAAAACAGATTTCATTCAAAATTCAAGGCAATCGTTCGAAAGATGCATCTGTCACTTTAAACACCTTGTGCAAAATGTCCAATCTGAAGGAAATGCATATCATTGGGTTATACATGTTGGGTTAAACGATCATTGTTTCACAGACCTTACATTTCATGGTTATGTGGGATTAAAAAGGGAAAAAAGCACAGTGCGCAGTCATTTTCCAGGATTGTGGTGAAATAGCTTCACGATCAGGACAAGTTTAGCAGATTAACAATGTCAGAAATACATTAATATATAAGACATGGCCCTATGATAGAATTCTATAACATTAAACATTTGAATCAAGTTAACTTGAACAGGCTTAATGGCGGGATTCCAGAAACATTACAGGTCAAAGTCCTTTTTTTCCACCCAAACCTGTTGGGTTTCCTCGGGGCACACACTGGGATAGTCATTCCTTTCAATATTTTTGCATTAAAATGTTATGCACCCTGTACTCGAAAGCCATTCCAGTCCAAAAGACGCAAGCAACATCCGTCCCAAAGGCATACTTCAATGCTCTGCGATAATTTGTTTAATGACCTACACAGCCTTAGGCACAAGTCGTACTGACTGTGTACCAGCCTAGTCCATGACCTTTTCATGTAGTTCTTTTCTTTTTTTCCATAGATAACCAATCAACCAGAAGCGGTACTAAATGGTGAGCCGTTTGGGAGCCGAATGGGCTGGCTCACTAAAAAGAGCCAGAATTCCCATCACTACTGTGGAGACAGGAATATGATGGCACTATTTTTTACCATGGGAAAGAGTGAGACGGTTCCTCATTAAGTTAGCAGTACATTACTCTCTGAGGGATCTTTGTATAATAGGGGTGTGTGAATATTGGCTAATAGCACATTTAATTTGTGAGACGTTAATTAACTGTTGGTTCATGGGAAATCGATCGATTCAAGAAAATCAATTGCTTATCATATATTTACTAATTAGTTGTAAATGATTTATCATCATTAACAGATGATGCTAGTTGCATAGGCTTATGTTTTCATGAATGATTTGTTAGATTATTATTATTTCTAAATGATCCACATTAGCCCGAGTAATTCAATATAGAATCTTACACATTTTGTTACTACAAGTTACCTTTGATTCACTAAAGACAGAGAACTTGGCACAAAAATGTTATGAGGTAATGGAGCACTCAGAAGTCAGATGCTGTCTCACTTTGATTACGGTAATATGTCTACATGTGTGGATTCATAACTCATAACTTCATAATTCATCACCTTTTATGCAGAAAATCATTTTGACTGTTACTGATAGTAATTAATTGTGTGAGGTAATATACATATAGCTTATGGTTTTTCATGAGATCTACACAGAATATGATGTTGCCCCTTTACAATTCAGCGATATGGAGATAGGGGAGAGAGAGTGGTGGCGTTTTACAGTTGCTCTAGAAAGAATCTACTGTGTAACCCGTAGGGAGGCTGTGGGCAGTGGTTTCGGGCATCGCAGCATTTCCGCCCCTACCTCTACGGTCAGCGGTTCCCGTTGATCCCTGACCTGGCTCCTCAGCTTCTGGGAGGACAGATTTGAGGTACACCACCGGGAGGGCAGACTGCCGAGCAACGCCGACACGCGAGGAGACAGACCGCCGCTACTGCCAGCGGATGGAGCAGCGGGAAGAAGCGACACCCCGAGTATCAGCCCTTCAGCCTGTCGACACTGCAGCACCCGGGGCACCTGGAGGCACGACCACGGCGGTTGGACCAGTTGACCCACAAGACCTGCAGCAAGAGCAGGAGGACGACCATGTATAGAACAGGTATGCATGTGGGTCATTGCAGGTCGGCGCCCAGAGTGGTCTGCGGTGTCGGCATTGGACTCAAGCAGCAAGGCCTCCTACTCCCAGTGGGCCAGCCTCTCCATCATCGACGGCATCCCGTATCGGGGTTGGCAGGCACCGGAAGGAGGGGACCCGGTATGGCAACTCCTGATTCCTCTGTGGCTACAAGAGCAGGTGCTTCAGATGGTCCATGGGGCGGGCCACTTCGGTTTGGCAAGACGCTATGCCGACTCAGGGCCCACTTCTATTGACTGAACTGTCAGCAGAATATGGAGTGCCACATCCATCTGTGTAGAAAAGAACAAGCCAGCGCTCACACGCCCCCTTGCAGCAGTATTGCAGCAGTTGAACTTCCAAGATGTTATGAACAATATTATGACACGATATTGACATGACATGATATTATGCTATGTTTGTGTTGTCGTTAAATTGATAGGTTCCACTGGAATTACATTGTTTGAATGTGATCAGGTTGGTCAGCCTTTATTTAGTTTATGTTGAACAGCACAGGGGCGTAATGCTAATCCTATCCTTCCTAACTCATCTCCATCTCCATCACCTGATCTCTCTTTCTTTTTCTCACAGTCTCCTCAACTTGTCCCGTATCTCTTCCCTTCCATTTAATGCAGTCTTTTCATGTTCGTCGGTGTCAGTGAAGAAAGTAAACACGGGTCAATTGTGCAAATGTTACCGGCCTCCGCTAGGATAATCTTGCAGAAAATAAAAATATGCATAGGGTTACCTCATTTTAACATGCATTTCAACCCTTTACACAAACTGAATTGAAAGAAAAGCATTTCAACTTTTGTTGAAAGTTTATCAGTCATTACATCAGGACATTAGATGGATGGAATTAATGTTAGCTAGCTAGCTATCTAGTTATCGTAGTTACTGGTAGTTTTCACTCACGTGAAACTAACTAGCCAGCATCATGATGGACTTGGACGGCCACTGTTTAACGTAGCGCGACCGGACAGGAGCTATTCAGATGATGTCTGGGGATGAATGGCATTGAACTACAAGCAGTCCGCTAGTAAGATTCTCTAGTTACCTGTATCATGCTTCGGTGGATTCATTCAGCTGCCTAGGTTTGTTGACATAATCACATTTTTGTAGTAGCCTAACGACATTCACTCCACCCATTGTGCCGAGACCAAGGACCACAACGGAAAAAAGTCGTTGATTTTTTGTGCCACGGGGTTCCCAGATTTTTCTACGCAGTGCGTAGCGTGAAAACCTGCGTACGCCAGTTCGTAGCGATCCCGTTAGTATAAATTTGTTTCCCAGATTGCTTCTTTAGCCTACGCAGTTCTTTCGTACGCAGGAATTGTAAGAAGGGTCTGGAGCCGTCGTAACACCCTGCATAGTGAGAGACAGATCCAGCCACGTCAGGCAAATAATAAGAATAAAAATCATATATAGCGCTTTTCAAAACACCCAAAGACGCTTTACATTAAACATATAAGGACATAAATATATATAAATAAATAATAATAATAAAAGGAAAAGAAAAGATTATATATAAAATATATGAAATCAATATTACACTAAGCAAGGAGATATTAATTCAGTGCATCACACAACTGACACATGAGCTCGGCTGGAAACTAATAAAGCATGTTTAAAATGTGGTCAGTTCTCTCCTTCAAATTGGCTCATATTAGGATAGTGAATTTAGTTAATAAAATAATGAATTCCGTTTGCTCATAATAGCCTAGTGTGGTAATTACCGCGTCATGTATTATCCCTTACATAGGCCTAATAACGCACAGCTAGAGCCTCATTATCACAGTTTAAAAGTACAATACCACAATCACTTGGACTTGATGACCTCAGGCGCGCTACGGGCTACGGCTGAAATGAACTTCTCTGCAACCC
>OMPB01125550.1:3740-13793 GCA_900312615.1 Stylephorus chordatus | reverse complement strand
CTCCCCCACGCCCCCTTTCCCTCTCTCTCTAATAGTCTTCAATCATTTCCTCACACCTCTCCTCACTTGACTACCTCTTTTAGACTCTCTCTCTCTCTCTCTCTCAGACATTCTATTAGTCTCTTTCTCTGACTGCCTCAGGATGAAGTCCCCTGGCACTCCTCATACTTGTCCGTCAGCTTGCAAGATGGAGGCCACGTGACATGACAGCTTTTCTGTATCTACTGTCTCCTTCTCTCGTATACATGGCGGTATACATGGCGGCACGGTGGCGCAGTGGGTAGCACTGTCGCCTCACAGCAAGAGGGTCATGGGTTCAAACCCTGGCCGGGGCACCTTCTGTGTGGAGTTTGCATGTTCTCCCCGTGTCCGGGTACTCCGGCTTCCTCCCACTGACCAAAAACATGCAGGTTAGGTTAATTGGTGACTCTAAATTGTCCCTAGGTGTGAATGTGTGTATGAATGTGGGCAGGTCCCTCTTGAAAATGAGATTCTATCTCAACGAGGCTAACCTCGATAAATAAAGGTAAATAAAATAAAATAAATACATTTAGGTGCTTGTGTCATTTTATCCTCAAAGACAGCATCTCCAGGGTTCCCACGCATCCTGGAAAACCTGGAAAACTGTTGACCAATTTTCCAGTCATGGAAAACACATGGAAAATGAGAGAAAAAGTAAAATGTCCTGGAAAATCTTGTGTTGTCCTGGAATATTATTTCTACATTCACCTATTTTCCTTTAGCTGAGAATGAACTACTAGGCTATCTACCAGAGCTCCCCAAAATGGATAGCCTCGCTTGAAAGTCTGAGACACTTACGTTCAAATAGCTACGCAATTTGCTACATAGAGACCCGCAGAATTGGTTTACAGAATGGGGATAAGTAGGTTGTATTCCTTCACCCAGTCACGGTGTTTGAGGGTGGAGCATCTGTTTTTTGAAACGAAGGTTCACACGGGAAACGGGTCAGAGCGATGGAAGTAAGGGACAACAATGAAGATTGACAGAATTAAATCGAAGGAAGAAACCTCATTGGCCGAAAAGTGGAGGGCGGAGAGAGCCAGGACCCAAAATATCAACCAAACTATTCAGACTACAAAATGGATAACATTGCCATCCGAAAGGGCTAAGTTATGTTCAGGATCATATTAACGTTCAAAACGGTTAATAACGGTTAAATAATGTTAAAATGGTTAGCATGTTTGGTTCAGTTGCCAAATTGACGTGTTTGCTAGCTTGTTTTGCCTGCAAAGGTTTAAGGTTTGTGATTCAACCCTGGCTAGGAGCAATGGTTTCAAATGTGCTTCAAGAGCGGAAACCCTGCTCTGTCTCTTTCTCTGACTGCCTCGAGATGAAGTCCCCTGGTGTTCCTCATACTTCTCATCAGCTTGCAAGATGGAGGCCGCGTGACATGACTGCTTTTCTGTATCTACTGTCTTCTTCTGTCGTATACATTTAGGTACTTGGTGCTTGTGTCATTTTATCCTTAACAACATCACCTTTCTTGTTGCCTCATCAAGTCCCAGCAGACAGACCAGTGACCTATGACCTGCGACCCGTGACTAGTGTTAAGAAGACCATCGGGGCATCTCTCTGAAGTACTCCTGCTAGAGTGAACCCAAAGAGGATCCCTCATACCTCCTATATCCTGTTTTGCCTGGAAGCCAGCCTGGAAACACCTCAGAAAACTTTACGCAGCAATGTGACCACTGTCAGGGAGATGGAAACCTGATAGAAAGCACGGGAGCTGACACGAGAACACACGTGCACACACACACACACACACACACACACACACACACACACACACACACACACACACACACACACACATTTTCTAATGACAAGTACCACCAGAATGTGCTTAAATCTCACTATAGGGCCCCCTCTGAATATATATGATATTATTATATGGACTATCATAACATCTTTTGACCATATTTTGTGTGATATAATTATTATCAGGTGTAGGCCACAAGTGGTTGCTTCATATTAGTGTGTGTTTGTCTTCAACCGGTTTCACGTAGCAAAAGTGGTTGGTTTCTTTGGTAATAGCTCTAAGTTATCTAAATGTGTGTGTTTTGTGGATATGCTGGAGTGATACATTGGGTGTGTGTGTGTGTGTATATGTATTTTTTGGTGAGCTATTAGGTATTTGAATGGGCAATGTACGCCAGACTTTAGTCCCTCGAAACCTTGGGTCCAGATTTGAATGAGAAATTGACTTGACCAAAAACACAAAATGACAACAAGGCATATAGAATAACAGGGGGAAAAAAAAACGGCAGTTATTTGAAGGCTGATAAAGATAGTGGCACACACTACGGTTGCAGACATTTTGTTATACAGGAACATTCGCGCAAGCATCAACTTACAGCAGCTCAACTCGTACAGCTTATTAAGAGCTTCTATAGTTTTGTGTTGATTATAAATTCACCACTACAGTCCAATTATAACGTGGCCAGCTGAAACCAGAGCTGCTTATAATGTTGCACGCGGTCTCTTAACATGCAGAGCGTTAAGACTCCCGCTCCCCGCTCCATGGAAGGAAAAAACACGGTATTATGGAACACTAGTTAAGCGATGTTTTTTTTTTCCACCAGAAGCGAAGAACCATCCCTGAGAGAGGGAATTATCTGCATGCTGAAATAAATAAATAAATGAAAATGTTGTAAACCACAGGAGGGAGTTGTATACTGTATGTTTCTGGATATGAATGATTGGCACGGGAGAACAGAATGGGGGGGGGGAGGTGCCTAAATTTTAATGTTCGAAGCACAGCAATTCATTGATTCTTCAATATGTCTGCGTGCGAGCTTTGAATCGCACATGTGCAAATCTTTTCTGCAGGCTTTATGGGAACTAGAAGAACTTAAATAAACCAGCATTACATTTACATTTAGGGCAGATGCTTTTGTCCAAAGCGACTTACAAGGAGTACATTTGTCAGAAGGACACTGGTTAAGAAGAACTCTAGTGGGCATAAATCAACACAATCCAATTTAATTATGGGTGAAAGAAAAATGTACCGTCCATTCAAATGTGCTCCACATGTTGACGGCCATGGCAGCATCCTACTAGGAATCTCATTTGTTGTTACTAGTAAAATATTTGAGCTCAGTTGTTTGCATACACTAACAACACATGTAAACAACATGTATTATGTATTACTACAGGCCCAGGTATAGCTAGCAAATATCTGGGAAAACCAGCCAGCCTGTTATGGCTGTGGGCAGAGGCAGCAGCCATCAATACCAGACCTGATCAGCTGCTAAAATGAGTCCATGGCATAACGCATCTCTGGCTATCGTACTATTGTATCGTACTTTCCTGTATGCGTCTCATTGCAGGACAAGATTTTTCATCTCCCAGCCTTTGGATATGTAATGCACTGTAATTGTTATGCAAGTCTGTGGCACACATTGTCCAGCCATCTGTGGTCAATGCCACTCAATCTGTGTCTCCCAGAGAATCAATTATTTCTCTCTTCACAGTCTCATACATCTCAGGGATGTGTTTTTCTGTAAAATACTCCCTCCTCTGTATGCTGTATCTAGGTTCCAGAGTGTGTAGCATGTGGCTAAACCCCTCATTCTCTACCACACTATATGGTCTCATATCCTTATATAAAGACAGCAATGACATTAGTCATTGATTTTGATTTTGCAGAGCTGTTGGCAAGGGAAGAAAGTTTTTGACTTGTCAAGTTTTTCATCTTTCTTATAAAACCCAAAGTGGGTCCAAACTTAAGTTTATTTTATTTATTTTTCTTTGAGGGGTGGCGGAGGACACGCCTCTTAACGTGCTGTGAGGATTGCACAAGACTGGTTAAATATGTTTTCTAATTGATGCCTATAGAATGGACCAATGTTTTGTAATCCATTTCATGATTCCAGTTGATTATTTCTAAACTGAATACAGTAGCTAAATAACATTCTAGGTGAAAAAAGGGGCTGTGCCATTTTGGTTGTAAGGACAAAGTGGATCATTCTACCAGTCATAGCCAAGTTCCTCATCATTAAAATCATGTTACGAAATCCCCATCATCTGACAAAATAGAATACACTCAAGTTATTAATTCTAACAGTAGAGAACTAAATCCATAACTTAAAAGCTATTATTCTACTTGTTATGCACAACAGAAACATTTTGAACTGCATTGTGCAAAATATGCATGTTAATTTCCCCAGATGAAAAGCAAAACCTTGAGGCCATAACATACCTCTCTAAACAATCTCAAGTCATAGGAACATCCACTACAACTCTACAAAATGGAAGACATTTTGATTCAGGCCTATGGATATTACATATGACCATGGTTATGCCTGTCCAGAGCATGATCATACTTCCTGTTTCTCTTCTCTTGATACACAGAGTTCAACCACTTACTCAGTGGATGCGGTGGACTAGCTTGCATTTGGCAAATACAACCACAATACAAATACACGTAATCAGTGCTGACAACAGCAAAATACTTAGGACTTCCTGAATGCCCCCTCTGTGTGGAAGACTAAAACTTAAGTATAAAATGAAGCCCTACAGTATATTCAAATAAAGAGCAAATATCACAGAAGGGATACTCGTCATTTTTAATATTGGTAATAATTGAACCACAGCTAAATTCAAATAAGTATTAAATAATGTTATCCCATGCAAGCTAAGTAGGATGTCATTTGAAATAGTGTGTTTCAGCATTATGACAAACTCGTCAATTATTGGCATTTCTCTCTCTCACGCACGCACGCATGCACGCACACTGTAGGTCAAACACAATTTGTTGGGAGATTCACTTGGGTGTATTATCAACCATGTGCACGATGTATTCATTGGCTCCTGTTTGGGCACTGTTTGTTATCATTTCTACACATTTATCTGATGTGCCACTTGGGTCAGAATCTGCTATGGCCCAGGCCTTAAAAGAGCAGTCAATATTTACATGCCATGCCTTTCCCTAATCCTTCCTGTTCCACTCGCCCATCTTTTCCATTCAGAATCAACGGTCAACACAGCTTCCACCTTTTTTCCTCTCCAGAGGCCTAACCCATCGTACTTCCTACCCCCTTATTTCTTTTGGTTTCAAGGGGTTGCTTAGTGTTGCTAAGCAATAATTACATCCACAACCATCCCACTTGGATAGCTGAAGTATATGTACGAGTTTTCAGGATGGCACAAAACAATTGTGAAATTCTGATAAAAACAAAACAAAACAAAACAGTCAAAGCTTTTCATACCCCTAGCAGAGAAAAAGAACAAGCTATAATGCTCAGTTAAAAACATAGGGGTTGGCCAGGATAGGGGACTGACTGAGTTTATTCAAACCATATCAAATTAAAAGGTCAAATCAAGTACTTTTGCTTATTGTTTGCCTTCACCGATAATGGAGCTTGAAATCTTTTTCAAAACGTTGTCCAACTTTAATCAAAGCCCTTCTTGGATTGACCCCGTCTGAATGTCGTAGTCTGTCATGATGCTGTAAACTCTTCTTCCCGACTAATTTAATGCAGCAGTAGGCGGCCCTCGCTTGTTTAGCCAGAAGCTAATAAACGTAGATATTACCCTCGCCGTTCCGAGCTTCTCTTGCCTAGCTCTACCTACATGCACATGCTCAACTGAAATGAGTGAGTGTGCAGCTAGATATCAATAGCATAAATATAAGGTTTACCACAATGGGTTAGCATGTTACAGTCAATGCAGTGAGTATCAGAGTTGTTGCCCGGCAACAACCCTCGCAACCAACTCATGCAATATTGGCTACGCTAATATTTATTCTTGTTTAGCACCCTGCCTCTTTCATATTCCCTGTTCTTTGTATTGGGTCTTGCTTTCAGATGTGGCAAATTTAGACCATGTAAGGTGTTACTGCCAGACGTGTTATGGGACTTTCTCGCTTGGTTCCTCCTTCTTAAATCTGATTGGACATGGCAGTCACAGTTTCTAAAAGCAAGTAAAGGATCTGATACAGTATGAATTTTATATATATTAAAAAAAGCAATTTCGCATATTTCATATTCGCATATCACATATTTCTCTGGTAAAGGATTTCGAACCAAATTAATAAAGTGCTGTGATATTTTTGCAGTTCTCTTGCAAAAAGAATAATTGCATGGCCTTGTTAAATAATAAAGAAGATGGCCTTGGCTTCAACGATAATATAAGTCAGATGAACTATTCTGTTAAATAAATGATGAGCTACCAAGCAGTCACTGTTATGGGATGGTTGGTGGAGTCCAGACTGGAGATGGATCCTCTGGAGGAAATCCACAGAATCAGGAGCGCATCCTCTGCATGTTGCTCTTCTAGTGGGCACTTCCCTGTCACAACTCCCCAGCTCTAGACCTTGTTTGCACGTTTCCTCACAGAACCAAGGACTTTCCGTTGTGGAATATCCCCCCCCCCAAGCGTAGGGGTGGGAGGAAGGAGTGAGGTCATGACGTGGACAGACTAGGAGTGGGCAAATAAGATTAAAGTCAGAGATGGAAGAGGTTCAAAGGAAAAGAAGAGCTTTTTCTTTTGCCACATATCCCTTTAATGCAAGTGTAGTGTCACTTTTTTTCCTCCATAAGGTGAAGATCTATCTCAATTACTTTAGTAGTATGTTATAGCTACAAAGGCTCAAATCAATTCAGCACATTAAAAGCATTGGCAGAGGTAATGTAATCATTTAACCAAGGAGAGTGAATAAAGATGGCTGTTGGCTTCCAGTTCTAATCTCTAGCACGCCTTAAGGCTGCAGTCAGCGCTGCCGTCACACACCAAATGTCAACTGAATGTGATAGATACAGCATTCAAGCAGTATCGTTAGAAAACAAACCTCCAGGTTGTCGGCCTCACAATCATGTTTTATGTAACTGACACAATTCAACTAGAAAATGAAGACTTGGAATGCCTTTCTAAAATGGTATACTGTGTCGAGGCTTACTGCACTTTAGCCCCACAATAATGTTCTATTGAGCAACCAATACATGTTAGACAAGATCTGAGGTCAAACCCCCTTTTCACCTTTTGGTATTTGCTGCTGCATATGGAGGCTCTCCTCCCAAGATTAATCTGTGAATGTTAGACCTTGAAAATAATCATAGATAGGAACTAAGACTCACCACACTTGAATAAATGCATTTTTGAACAATCTTGGAAAAATGCATGCATTATATGACCGGTGACCACATTAAATATATTCTCATTTTCATCCTGTGTTCTCATCTCCATAATTATATCAGTATTTGAAATTGAATGCACTTTATCAGCTGCTTCAGAGTTGCAGTTCAGTACATGTTGTTATGGAGTGACACAATAAAGGGGTTGTAAAGTAATATAATACTATACAAAACATGTCTTATAAAGTTAGTTAGCTATTGTGAATAGGTTGCAGTTATCCCTATATTGCTTAAGACATAACACAACCTTAAAAAGGATTTTAAGATGATAGAAAGTATACAAGTGCTAGCAATCGATAGCTTGACGAGTTAATATTTTATGTGTGTAACATTTTTACAAATATAGACAATTTTCATAAAACAAACAATCTCATAACAGAAGGCAGACAGAAAATCAGAGGTTGCGAATATTTTGTTGGATGATTTACTAGGGCATCACATGTTAACTACTTATGAATTTGAACATGTTGGCAAACCAGAACCTGTATAAAGACTAGCCAACGCTAAGAAGTGGTACATTACAGAAGAGGAATTGGACGCGCCTTCCCAGAAAGAAGCTTAGTGCTAAACCAAAACATATACACTTCAAAAAAAAAAAAAAAAAAAAACAATATACAAAGATGTATGGTAGCCCTCACCAACTTTAAAAAAAAGGACAGGGACAGTGCCTTGGAACACTGATGAAGGCCAACTAGGCCGAAACGTTAGCATGCTTTCTTTAATGGCCAAAATAAAATAGTGAAACACTGTCCATGTCCTTTTTCTCAACGTTGGTGAGTGTACCATACACCATTGGATGTTGTTTTTTTGGTGCAGGTACATTGTCTTTGAAAACGTTGCATAAAGAAAACAATCTTACGCTTTGTGGCATTGATAAGGTTCTTTCCATCCTTGTAGAGTTCTTTGATAAATCGATTGGTTTTATCCAACTCTGCTTCATGTGCCTTTATTTTCTCCCTGAAGCTTGGGCTGTCCAGATAGCATTCACTGAATTCCAGCGGGTGTAATCCCATTTCTTTGATATATTGCTCGCTGACTTATTAGCGTAGTAACCAGATGAAAAGTTGTACTATATAGCTAAAAGTTTACAAAAATAAAAGCTATGCTATATGAGCGTTCGCTTTTAAATGCCGGTCTAGTTTGGTAAAGCATAGCTTTTTTTTTTTTTTTTTGCTTTTTTTTTAAACTAGCTAGCATTAGCTAGCACGGTAACTTTCTACTCAAGCGCATGGGTGTAGTTCCTTCGTTTTCTAATACGCGAAAAAACGTATGAAACAATGTAAATAGTTTGACCCAATGGTTCAAAACATTGAGCAGTAAAACAGTTCTGTCAAAAACTATTATATGAAGCAGTGTCCTCCACTACACGAAGTCCACATAGTACCAAATTGACAGATCGAGAAACTCCACTGACATCTGTGGGCGTGTTGGAGTGTAGCAAAAGTTCTACTCCTCCCACGGGGGACTCGTTTTCATTGGCCTGGTCCTCTGCTCCGTCAGATCCGCCATGTTCACAAACTTGTGGACCGTGTGGGTACAATTTAACATCATGTTTAAATGTATTTATTTGTTTATTTTTAAGTAAAGAAGTATATCACATGACTGCACACAATTATTAACTGAAATGTAAAAATACATTCTAAATATCTGGAAATAATAATAATAATAATAATAAATCCTACCTATGGAACTAAGTGCGAGTTAATGTTTCTCTTAGGGTTACTTTGTGCGTGTACATATTTATGTTCAGTAGGGGAGTTGTAGTGAAACGGTTTTGTTTTTGGAACCTACTCAATTTGCTTGTATCGTAGAAGTAACCAGAACAAATTTATTTATATTTCCCCTCCAAAAAACACGTTAGCTGTTAGACAGTTAGCTTTAGGATTGATAGCCAGTTGCGATAGCTAACAACGATGCTAATGACGTTAGTTGACATTACTTTAGGCATCACAATTATAAAGGGCTACTTGTCTAAACAACGAGGCACCTTCCTTTTATCGCTGCTCTTAAAACCATTTTAGTTGAACATATTAAATAATTTTCAGTTTCCAGTCTATGGTCGAACCAACACACGGTAAGGTAACGGGCGCATTTTGTTTTAAGTATGCGCGAAATGAATACAATTGTATCAACGTATGTTAATATTATAATTGCGACATGCCAATACGATGCTTATATGGAAATACAGTCAAATATCAATGGCATTATGATGCATTCTTTAAAGTACGTGTTTGCAATACTATATAAATACTTCTTTATAAACAAAAATGTGGACGCTACGTTGTGCAATGTTTTAATGATTAAAAAAATAAATTCGCCTTTGTCTTTGGGTAGGATTATGCCATTGATCATTAGATATCCTGCTAATTTCAGGAATGCCCAATGCCAGTACAAGACCAAAGCGGGGTAGGAGGACCAGGCGGCAACCCAGAGAAGATCCTGCCAGAAACGAATTGGTTTCTAGGTCTCTAGAGAGTGCTCAGCAGTGCTTGTTTAACCAAGATTATGGAACTGCCTTTGTCCACTACCTCCTAGTTCTCAACCTTGCCCCCATGCTCAAGGACTTTGCAAGGGTAACATAATTCATTCACAGCAAACTTGACTACCTCTACTTTGATCATTATTCAGTTATATCATGTCTCTGTACGTTATCCAGTGGTCACCTTTCCATTAGGATTTATGCTTACCAGTAGATGCTTAGATGCCAATATGTAACACCAGAACCTCATCATGACCCTACAGGAGTCCTTCAGGTTCACTCTGTTTAAATGGGCCGATGAGCTTGATTCTCTGGGGCGCATTCAGGATCTCTTTAACTGTTTTGAACAAGCGCTGGAACTCTTTCCCACTGATGAGGTCATCTTGAACAGCATGGGCGAGCACCTGTTCAGGTATTCTC
>OMPB01125534.1:0-11481 GCA_900312615.1 Stylephorus chordatus | reverse complement strand
AGTCTTGTTGTTGAGATGCGAAGACCGTTACAGAGTTTCGTAGTGTCTTTGAATATTGTCATTTTTCATCACCGCAACAGATTCCTTGCAAATCAAACAAATACACGTCCCCTTGATTCATTTTCCCACCGTGTCTGAAACTTTCGTCACTCCCTTGCTGTTTTTCGTCTTTTTGGTTCCGCCGCCATGTTTAATTAACGGAGGTGAACATCTAGTGTTGAAACGGAAAAAATAGTTTTTTTTTTCCCCAAATACATAATAATTTACGCCGGGCCATTTAAAAGCGGGCAACGGGCCGCAGTTGGCCCGCGGGCCGTAGTTTGCCCACCCCTGTCCTAGACTGTCCTAGAGTTAGTGTCCTAGGCTTAGTGTCCTAGACTTAGTGTCCAGGAGTGGGTTGCACCAACTTGTCTTTACTAAGCCTGGTCCTAACCTAAGTCGGTCTTTGTAAAGACCAGTCGGTACCACTTTACTTGAAGTTTGTCCATAAGACTGTCATGATGCTGTCATAATCATGACACTTTATGAATGCTTATGACAGTTGTCATTAAGTGTCATTCGGTAAATTATGTCACTTTTAATGCCAAGTTGACATTGTTTGAGATGTCAAACAATAACCTAACCCTAACCCTAAACCTAACCCTAACCCATAATTCCCTAACCCTAACCCATAATTTACCGAATGACACTTAATGACAACTGTCATAAAGTGTCATAAAGCATTCATAAAGTGTCATGACAGGTGTCATGTCATGATCATGACAGCATCATGACAGTCTTATGCACAAACTTCAAGTAAAGCGGTACCGACCAGTCTTTAGAATCAACTTTACGTCGGTTGCACCAAACAAACTTAAGACTAGTCTTAACTCACTCGGTCTTAGCGATGCACGCCCATATGAATACCCACGCAAATATGGCTATGATAATATCGTATCAGGCAAGTCCCCTGGTGATCCCCATCCCTACTCCCCATGTGTGTCCTCTGATTGGAGCTCTGACAGCCAATGAGAGTGAATGCTAGGACAGCAGGCTGATGGAGACAACTGGACCTTTATACAGGAGCATTATTCCTTAGTATTGGGCCTTGGTGGTTTCCATTGAAGTACTGTTTATATTCTATGGGCCTAGTGTGTATGTCATGAATCTGTGTGTGTGTGTGTGTTTTGTTAGATATAGTTGGTTCGACATGTGAGACGGGATCCAATTTCTTGTGTGATCTGTGTATTTGACCTTTACCGTGTCAGCGGTACTCTGAGGAGTGCGAGTTTCAGTATTCTGGGCTCTTTTATACATGGCCATGTTTGCCAAACTTTTTTTTTGTAATGTACGTAAATGTTGATTTGTATGTAGGCGGTTTTATGTATTTTTTGTCTGTGCTTGTATATGTGCATGTTTGCAAAACTATTCTGAAAGCAATACTGTATCATCACCTTGTCACTCCGACAAAGATATCCAGACTCTTTTATTTGATAAATGTGTCAAGTATGGAGAGAGAGAGAGAGAGAGAGAGAGAGAGAGATAGACAGACAGAGAGAGATAGACAGAGAGAGAGAGAGAGAGAGAGAGAGAGAGAGAGAGAGAGAGAGAGAGAGAGACAGCAAGGGCGAGGGAGAGTCGCAGGGGAGCTGAACTTTTCTTGTTATTTTTCTCAGAAAACAGTCAAAGCAGCTCAGCAGCAGGCAAGAGAAAAATAGCAGGAGGGATAAGAGAGAGAAAAAGAGAGACATGAACAGATAGTGGATAGAAATGGAGGTAAAGAAAGACATTGATATAGCCAATTAACAAAACAAATAGAGGGAATCACAAACAACAGGGAGACCATAGGAAGTAAAGAACAGAGAGAACAGACCAAACAGGTGGCTGATTGGAGGGAGATGGAAGCAATGCTGTCTAATCGTAATCACACACCATTGATTACCAAGTGTCTAACAACAAACAGATCCAAACATTCAATCACTGGGTTAAGTGTTAAGTTAAGTGATCAGCCTCCAAATGGCTGACAATATGTCCTCCTGAAGAGATTCATTCAATTCAGCCACCCTGACAGAGCAGTAGCAAATAACGTTGACTAACTAACTCCCTACTAAAGTTGGGATCAGGAAATCAAGTCGGAATTATTTGTAGACACAGTCATGAATCCTCTTGACTAAATTATCCTTTCCTGTTTTATTTTGAAGCTTCAGTTCTCTTAACTTCCTGTCTTTGATTGTCTAGCCCACCTTGATTAGTTTCACTTGTTCCGTGTTAGTTCTCTATGTCAGTTCATTCCTTTTGTTCCTTGTCGGATCATTTAGTCTCGTTTGGTTTGGTTGTCGTTTAGATTGTGTTTCAATCGTGTGGATTATTGCCTTGTCCTGGTTACCGGCCCTGCCTGCTTATCCTACTTACCTTGCCTGCCTGTTCTGCCAGGCCTCTCTGCCCTTGCCTGCCCTCTCTAACCTGCTTGCCTGTCCTGCCTGCTTCCCTGTCCGGTCGTCCTTAATACTCTGGTTGTAAAAAAAACCTTGTTCGTTATACTTTATCTATCGTGTCAGTAAATGACATATAGATTCATGCTAATCTATATTGATATGTAATCGTGTTAATCTGCCAACAGTTACATGTTGTAGCCAATATGAAGTAAACTGCAGATGAACAGAGAAAGTGATCTGGAACACCCGGAGAAAAGAAGCCTATTCTAAAAGAGGAGTTTTGTCTGAGGAAAGAAATTTACCTTTATGTTTGAGAAGTTAGTTACTGTTATTTTTACAATCTCCATCTGGTCACCCACACGACAATGATCCAGGCCGCTTGATATTACCACTCATTTCTATGTGCTCAAACATACATTTCCAAAGACAAATAAAGTGCGACTGCTGTCTTCAGCGCACATTATGTCTGCTTCTATAATCCCCTGACAGTCTCGGAGTTCAGAAAAGTAGCACAACCTCTGTAATTAGGCATGAATCTAGTCTCAGCATTGCTTACCAAGCGCCATAAGCTCCTCAATGGTGAATTCTGAATGTCTGCGGCTCACCTATTAAACCCTACGTGTTCTCTGGGGAACCGTACACCCAGGGACCACAACAGAACCTGTTAATGAGTGACCCTGCATTCACGACAGAAGCAACGTTTTCCTGTGTGTCGCCGAGTTGCTATCGCCTAGCTGTTGCTTGCAGCCAGCTTGTGGGCTTGCGAGGAAGTACAACTGTATTGACAGGAGATGCATCAATTTACGAAAAATAATTATCTAATAAATATTATAAATATATTTTATATTTATTTATATGTTATTGCCCAATATATGTGTGAATCAGTTGCATTCCCGCTGAAAAATGTGATTTTGGAGGTAATTTATTTTCCTATAAATAGTGTGATCTTGCTTCAAAAACACTATCGTTTCACCATGGACCGCAGAGTATCATTTGCAATCAACGCTATCCAGGCGCCATGAGAACTAAAATGCTAATTTAGGAACTAAAGTTTAAGAAAACATTTAAACAGCAAAAGTGACAGTGAAAGAGTATAAGAGGAACACACCTTCAACTCGGTCACTGCTCATTTGCATAAAGTACAACTTTGCTTAACTTTCGTTTTTTTTGTCGCCAAGTCATGTGCCATGTCACTCAGTGTAGCCCAGCAGTTACTGGAAATTAATGATTTCCGGCCGCTTTGTCACTTGTTGTTGCTACCGGTGTGAGCACAGGGTGAGTGTAGAAGGACGCTAGTTACAGTATACCAAGAGAATGTAGGAAGCTTGTTCCTGCTGTGAACAGGCAAAAACAAGAGACAAGAGACCAAAATAATGGACAATGGGTTCTCACTGCCAGACACGAGAATCCATAGCTGAAGAAAAAGCAAACACAAAATCTCTCACCATCTCTCCTCTGTGGCAAGAAAAGATGTTTCACTTGAACATATTTACACGTTAATTTAACTGATCTTAATGTGGCCCCAGTCAAATGAGGCCAACAGGAACAGAACTCTCCGATGGCTTAAAATGCAAACTTAGGTTGCCTTAATGTTTAATTTCCATGATCTCCTTGTGCCAGCATCGTCGTGGGAAGATGATGGGATTTCTGTTTTCTGTTTGCAGGCCTGTTTTGAAGCAGATGCAGTTGTTTTGCAGTTTTGGTACAACAAACGCATGGAACAACGTGTGGACATGTAACCTAGCAACCATGCATTCTCTACTACTGTTATGTATAACGCTCCAAGGTCTTTGATATTAACTACACTGAGAAGGTCATAATTGCAGGTGTAGAGAGAAAAGAGAAGAGAGAGAAGAGAAGAGAAGAGAGGCCATGTGGCGGAGGGCTAGGGGGTCTCCTGATCGTGGGAAAAAAGAAGAAGAAAAGAAACACACCCTTCAAGGTGATTCGCACCATCCTCACTGTTAATGTCTCTTTACTATCCCTTCTGAGCTGAAGCAAAGGCTTCTCTGTGTACAAACGAACGCTGGTCCTTCTTCTGAGAAATCCTCCTCTGGTCAAACCAGGAAAACTGGTCAGAAATGACTATTTCATTCAGACCTTGATGAAATCAAAAATCACAATATTTTGAACACAATAGACTAACATTGATTACATAAGTTTAGAAGCAATGGGAATGATGAACCAACCTGAATATAACAGCCAGGCTTCTAACGCTGTATTACAAGCAAACCCCACATCTTTAACAAGCAAACCCCATGTCTCTAACAAGCCAACCCCACATCTCTCTAACAAGCCAACCCCACATCTCTACCAAGCAAACCCCACATCTCTATAGCAAACCCCACATCTTTAACAAGCAAACCCCATGTCTCTAACAAGCAAACCCCACATCTTTAACAAGCAAACCCCACATCTTTAACAAGCAAACCCCACATCTTTAACAAGCAAACCCCACATCTCTAACAAGCAAACCCCACATATTTAACAAGCAAACCCCACGCCTCTTAAACCCCATCTCTACAAGCAAACCCCACATCTCTAACAAGCAAAACCCCACGTCTCCAATTTTAAAGAGGAAAAATATTGCTTAAACAGAACTGAAAAAGCAATGGCAAATGGTGATTGAGATTCTGGCAACAAAGCCTCAACTTGCAACATTGAACATTATCAACTTATGAATCATCTGAGCTAGATAACAGCAAAATGTGCAAGGTGTAAATTTCACACTCTCCTCAAGTACTTGACCTTTCAGCTTTTCATTTTTTTTTCACACACACACACACACACACACACACATACATTGTGATGCATGAAAAATCTAATCATGGGCTAAACTAAATCCTGTGCAAACAGGACGGCCGAGAAAGCATCTTAACAAGCGTAAAAGTCATACAAAATAATCAGCTTTTCTACACCTATGCATGCAATTGATTTATTAAAAGCCTTGTTAAGGCGTTCTGGGGTGAATGTTTTGGGGGGAAACTTTAATATCCATATGAATGTTGACCAGGGGAAGGATAACTACTGTCTGTACCTGTTTTGACACGGTGGACTCCGTTCATCTTCTATGCATTATGCAAACAAAAATGACTGAATGCTATATTATAAAGTGCATAAAGTATTTTGTATAAACAGACAATTTAGCAACAATATAATACCTTTTTTTTTTTTTTCAAACCACACCAGTGTCTGTAAACCACAGTAAACCAGTGAGAGGGTTTAAGGGAACACTTCATTTAATTTAAGACTGAATGTTAATCATGTTAGAATGATTACTTATTGGTGTCATTGATTTGACAAAGTAGAGACAAAAAAAATCACTTATTTCAACAACCCTAGGAATGTGTACGTATTTGTTTCAATTTATTTCCAATTTTGAACCAAGGAAGGAAGAAAACTAGAATTACAGCCTTGTGGTTGTATGCCTCCGCCAACCAGTCAAGTTGCAGTTTACATCCATGTCTGTCCAGACTCATATATACCAACTATATGGAAAACATCCACCATTATACCTGTTCCCGAATCAAAAAATCCTAGAGAACTTAATGAGTTCAGACCGATCGCACTTACATCCCTTGTGATGAAAAACTTTGAGAACATTTTAAAAGATAAAGTTCTCTCCTTAAAGGTGCTATCCCTTTCGGTTCATTTATTGCAAAATTTTAAAATTCTCCATATATCTGGAAAGTATTCGACAGTAATCAGTGACATAAGATATTTGACACATCAATGACGTAATTTGAGCATCTATGTGAGGAGCAGGGGCCAAAACGGGACAACCAATCCGATGGTCGACCATTCCCTTTGATTGGACGACCCATCTGTCAGTCAAACTGCAAACTCAATGTGCAGTTTGACGAATGCACATTGAGTTTGGTTTCGGTTTCGGGGCCATCTCTGATTGGGGAGGAGGCGTTGCTTAGAATTCAAACATTTTTCTATTTTTTTCTAATTCAGTCGCCTGGCACAGCACCTTTAATTTATGGTAAACTAGATCCCTGCAGTTTGCCTATCAAGCACGTAAAGGTGTGGAAGATGCAAAGCTCTTTATTTTAGACAGAGTATACAAGCACCTTGAAAAACATAAATCTCATGTGAGAGTTTTATTTGCGGACTTCAGCTTTTCAACGTTTAACAAGATGCAGCCTCATATTTTGATTGAGCGACTAGCTTTTAATTTTAAGTTAAATGTTGCTTTTAAACGTTCTAACAGAAAGAATTCAGGTTTTTGTAAATGGACATAACATGCCATCATTTCAAACACCGGTTCTCCTCAGGGCTGTGTTCTTTCTCCCCTGCTTTTTATCATGTACAGTGCACAGACAGCTGCAGGACTTCTCAAGAGGGTAGTTATCTTGTGAAGTTTTCTGATGATACTGTCGTCTCTTCTTCAGGGCTCAGAATCAGATCATGGCTGTGCCTTACCTACCTTTGTCGAATGGTGAGATGACAACTTCCTTGACCTTAATGTGACAAAAACTAAGGAATTAATCATCGATTTTAGGAAAACCAGTAGTACACCCAAAGCTTATTATACATGGTGAGGATGTCCAAATTGTAGATACAAGTATCTAGGAACATTGTTTGACTCTCACCTCAAGTTTTATGCAAACACAAGAGTCGATTGCCAAGAGAGGACAACAAAGAATCCACCTGAAGCTTAACTCCTTTAGTGTTTCTGATAATATTCTATGTAACTTCTATCAATCCTTTATCAAAAGCCTTTTGACATTTTCCTTCATATGCTGGTTCAATGGGTTGAAGGACAAGAATAGTCTAAGCAGCATTGTTGAAGTCTGCTCCAAGATCATTGGAGTCCAGCAAAATGCCTTGTGCTCCCTCTGGAAGAAATGTGTGGTCCAGAAGGCAAGGGGAATTATTAGTCAATCTGACCATATTCTCTCCAGTGAATTATCTTTAATGTCCTCAGGTCGACGCTATCATGCGCCACTTAGGAAAACAAATCATTACTCAAATTCTTTCATTCTGCTATCAGGCTGCTAAATGCCGACAGTAGTAATTGAAATGTAGGCCAGGCCTTGTAGACTTGGGTAGACTGCAAGTGTTTGTTAATTTATTATTTTATTAGCTCCTCACATAAGCACAAGTGGCGACCTGCTGGTTTATTTATTCTCGTGCCATGCTGACCTGTTGTCACTGACATTTGATGTTGATATTTGAATACTATGTCTTAATTTTACTTTCTGTGAACTGGGTAGGCTGTGAAACTGAATTGCCCTTCTGGGATAAATAAAGTCGTCTGAATCTGAATATGTAGTGAAGACTTTGAAATAAAAGGCATTATCAAGTGTATTTTTTGGCGAAATGGAAGTTATCACTATATTGATACTGTATTGAAACATGCCGTCTACACTTAGAGACCATTTTTACAGAGGAGTAGAGAGGACTGATAGAGAGCTTCGTCACATGGTGCAACGACAGTCACCTGAAGCTTGTGGTGGACTACCAGAGGAACAGGAGGTCCCCTGTCCTGGTTGTCATCCAGGGAGAGGAAGTGAAGAGGGTGGACTCATACAAGCAGGGTTTGAATTACGCTGGCGCCCGGGAATGCCTGGCATACCTAGTTCTGGCCATGGCATACCTAGATCGATGAAAATACAAAGATAGGAGGTGCGCCTATTTATTCATTATTTCTATGGGTCACCGCCACCTATCGGTCATGAAAATAAGTGGATGTAATATAATGTCAAAATGGAAACAATAGACTTAACAAAGTTTGGTTTTACAAAAAGGTCAAATAAGAAAAATGGAAAAGAAAGTGATGTGTGATAGCGAAAGTGCTCTAAAATAAAACAATGTGCTGCTCTAGTTTTTACAGGATAAAAATATACAGGTTCTTGAAGACATGCGTTCAAAATGTTTACTGTGTTGCAAAGTTATGGTAGGTAAATATATCTGTGCTGTGAATTAATGTAGCCTAGCCTTATCGGCTGTCCATTTGCCAGGTTTGTGTTGATGACGTCATATTGAAATACTGCGCTCTGGCACACAAAGAAAGCACTACACCACTGTGGGTGGGCACCCCTGAAAGCTTCAGGGTAATTCGACCACTGCATACAAGTACCTTGTGGTCCAAATCAATAGAAAACTGGACTGGACTCACACTAACACTGAAGCCCGTTCTTCCTGAGGAGACTCAGATAATGTTGTCTTAATTAGCATATGAATTCCTGAGTTATGGCCAAAAACGTATTTTGTGAGCTCACAGTGACCTTGACCTTTGACCACCAAATTATAATCAGTTCATCCTTGATTCCAAGTAGACATATGTGCCAAATTTGAATAAATTCCCTCAAGGCGCTCCTGAGATAATTGTGTTAATGAGAATGGGTCGTACGGACAACCCAAAAACATAATGCCTCCGGCCATGGCTGTAAACGAAACATCAACATAGCATAATTACATATCATGAAATATAGAATTTCATTAAAGTAATCGTTTTAATTTTTTTTATTTATTTAACTCTTAATATCTCCCAGCAACGCCCCCTCGCCATGACGACAACATCAGCAGCTGGCCAAACAACGCAGGCGTGCGCCGGGAAGGAGGATCCAGTCACACAAAGCTTGTAGTCTCATTAGCACAGTCCATATTGGTAGCGCCCCCCCACCCCACCACCACCCCCATGGCAAATCTAGCTTCCGGCACAGAAATCGGACACAACATAAAACCTTTAACGCAGCGGTTTGCAGCCTTCCACTTGTCTTCTCATGGGGGCTTTTCCTGCACGCACGTTTAATCTGCCCGTTTGGGGTGCTAACATTAGTCTGCCACAGAGACATGGTCACTCCTCTGGAGAGCTGCCCACGTAATAACTGCAGATGTACGAGAAAAAAATTACTCAGATGTGGTGAAATGAGGCCCCCCCCTTTTTTTTGTTTCCTCCTGTTCACGGACGTCTACAACTGCAGGCAGAGGGAAGGAGAATACAAAGGCTGTGGTTTTTCTTAATGTGAATCTGCTCCCGACCAATCATCATGTCTCCTGCACAGCATTGCCGTTGGCTCCCGTCTTGAGTCACCATTGACTTCCCCTCACCCTAATTAATCCACCGCTAGCTCTCATCGCGCAAAAAAACTCACGCCTCAGATTACACAAACATGATGCAATACTGTATGGGCGTGCACATACATAGACACTAGTCTGTGTTGGTATTACAGGAAATGCACTGGTTTCCATCGGTGGATTAAAGTGAAAATGCTAAAATGGAACGTTAGCATGACTTGTTTATTGCACCACAAGATGAGTTGAAAATATATACACGTTATAAAACACACCAAATTCAGTTGAATACCATCTAGTCTGTTATGTTTTCTATTTATAGATGCTTTTATGAAGGAATGCATTTCCTCCGGTGTAACGTAATCACACTATTTAAAACAACAATCATTTACCCAGAGGAAAAAAAGAAGTTAGAATGTCACTCATACTTGAGAAAAGCTTTTTAACTTCGACCTTCAAATGTACCTCAATTGTAATGTAAGGCTTCAGGGAAATGAATCCTCTGAAGTTTCCATTTGGTAAATTGATAACATTGGGCCCTCACGGCAGTGGTGTACTGGCCACCGGTGGACCGTCCAAAAAATCCGTAAAGTTTTTACCGGCCCTGTCTGTCTCTTTACCACCTCTCTTTGTGTGCCCCTCGTACGGGGCGCGCGGGAGAGCATGCTGCATGCGTGTTCCGGGACTGGGCTCACTGGCCAATCACAAGCAAGTTACTTCATGTGCGTTAAACATTCTGAGACTAATGCAAAAGCAGTGTGCAGCAGTAAGATGGCCAACGAAAGTAAATGAGGGGCTGAAAGAAAGGAAGCAGTTTTAGAAGTTTGACCTTTAAATGACCTTTCAAGAGACTGTAAGCCTATGTATTTTATATAAAAATAACACAATGATCTTAAAAACTGGGGGGTTGTCAAAGTGGCCCCTTAAACTCTTTTTCACTTATATTCATTCATGTGAATATCAAAACAACAATAATAATAATAATAATAATAATAATACATAGGCTACAGTTAAAGGACATATATTATACTCAGTTTTACCTATCATTAAGTGAGTTTTGAACACCTACAGAGTAGCTTTGCATGATTTACAGCTCAAAAAACCCCATAGTAAAAGCTTCCCACAGTTTTCTTGTTTGAATATCTTTAGGAAGGATAAACAGTTGATGTTTTCCTTCACAATTGAAAAAACAACGGCGGACTGTTTTAGGAGACATCTTTCTTCCTCTTCATCTTCTACTGGGCAGGTCCAAAGCTAAAGGAGGATTTGTCCCAATTGGACGCTTAAACCTGACGTCAGGTTTTGTGCACATCTCGCGGAGATCTCGCCACAAGCCGTTCAGAGAGGCAGGAAACTACGTTGCATTACGGCAGAAACACTATAGCTCATGTTTTGTAACTTTGGTGAGGTTTGAAGTTGATATCCAACATTATAACATTGTTTGTATGTACTAAAACACGGATCAGCATAATAGATCTCCTTTAAGAGAACGATAATATCCGCACCGCAACGCGGTAATTCCCCCGTCAATTCACAGTACCGCTCGCAGCCTCAAGAGGGAGTATAATACAAACAAATACAAAATACTTTTGTTTCAATGCCCTATGTTTGTACTTACTGGAATGATTTAGTTGCCGATATTCGCTGGTCTGAGGTCTGGTCAGACACTCCCTCTTAAATTTTTGCTAACCAACAAAGTTAAATTAGTGTCTTTCCGTATAATCTATAAATATTATCCAACTAACTGCTATTTGAGTAAATTTAAATCTGATCTTGATGTAAATTGTTCATTTTGTAAGCATCAGCCTGAAAATATCCTGTTTTGGAATTGCTCGCATACAAAAACTTGGTAACACTTTACTTGAAGTTTGTGCATAAGACTGTCATGATGCTGTCATAATCATGACATGACACCTGACCTGTCATGACACTTTATGAATGCTTATGACAGTTGTCATTAAGTGTTATTCGGTAAATTATGTCACTTTTAATGCCAAGTTGACATTGTTTGAGATGTCAAACAATAACCCTAACCTTAACC
>OMPB01125462.1:5200-22760 GCA_900312615.1 Stylephorus chordatus | reverse complement strand
CCTCCCCTCCCCGACAATCCAATTTGGAGAGTGGGTGATGTGCAATTCAGCCACGCTTTATAATGGCAAGCTTGCCGTTTCTCATGCCGGGTGATTTTTCATTTGAAGCATCTGCTAAATAGTAAAGGCAGCTGGCACCCTGGCCGGGCCAGGTGTTTCATCATATCTCACACTCATCTCAAAATGGAAATGCCTGATACTAAAGATGGTTTAGATTGTCCTCAGTGCTTAATGAGGAAGGCTACAAAACAAAGACAGTCTCTACACATGGGCCAAAGGCGTACAGGAGCATCCCATTTAAGAGGGATTCAATGCTTAGCTCTGGAAGAAAATTAAGAGACCACTGCAAAATTATCCGTTTATCTGGTTTTTACTAGTTATAGGTATGTATTTGAGTAAAATGAACATTTTGTTTTATTCTATAAACTACTGACAACATTTCTCCCAAATTCCAAATAAAAATAACGTCATTTAGAGCATTTATTTGCAGAAAATGACAACTGGTGAAAATAACAAAAAGATGCAGTGTTTTCAGACCTCAAATAATGCAAAGAAAACAAGTTCATATTAATTTTTAAACACAATACTAAGGTTTTAACTTAGGAAGAGTTCAGAAAGCAATACTTGGTGGAATAACCCTGATTTTCAATCACAGCTTCCATGCATCTCGGCATGCTCTCCACCAGCCTTTCACATTGCTGTTGGGTGACTTTATGCCACTCCTGGAAGCAACTTGGCTTTGTTTGATGGCTTGTGAGCACCCATCTTCCTCCTGATCACATTTGAGAGGTTTTTCATCAGGGTTCAGGTCTGGACATTGGGCTGGCCATGACAGGGTCTTGACCTGGTGGTCCTCCATCCACACCTTGATTGTCCTGCTGGGGGGAAAAAAAAAACAATCCTCCGGGTTGGGGAACTTTGTCAGAGCAGAAGAAAGCAAGTGATCTTCCAGGATAAGCTGGCTTGATTCATGCATCCCTCACAAAGACAAATCTGCCCGATTCCAGCCTTGCTGAAGCACCCCCAGATCATCACCGATCCTCCACCACATTTCAGTGGTTGCGAAACACTGGTTTGTCAGCCTCTCCAGGTCTCCGTCCAACCAATAGATGACCAGGTGTTGGGCAAAGCTGAAATCAGAGAAGATGGCCTTAATCCAGTCCCCCATGGTCCAATCCTTATGGTCCTTTTCAAACCTCAGCCTGGCTCTTCTTTGCTTCTCATTGATGAAGGGCTTTTTTCTAGTTTTGCTACGACTTCAGCCCTGCCCCTAGGAGCCCGTTTTGAACCGCTCTCGCCGTGCACTTCGCCCCGGCTGTCGTTTGCCATTCGTTTTGTAGGTCACTTGATGTCATCCTACGGTTGTTGAGTGACATTCGAATGAGTTGGCGGTCATCCCGGTCAGTGGAGAGTCGTTTTCGCCCTCTGACGGTCTGTAGCTTTGTTGTCCCCAGTGTCTCCTTCTTGACCTTGTCCTTATGAACCGCAGTCTTTGAAATTTTAAGGGTGGAAGCAACCTGACACTCACTGTATCCCTCTGCCAGTGAAGCCAGAACTGAACCCTTCTTTTCCCCCACTTTAAAATCTTTTCTTCAACTCTTTTGGCCAATAGTTATTTGTTTTGATTCCAATGACTTTTGAGGTACTACTGGCAGTTTCTGTCACCCAGCTGGTCCTACTGCAAGAGGTTAGTGATGACCACAGCAGTGGTTTTTATACATTTTCTTGTTAAATAACATTTGGTTCAGGTGATCACCTAATCAGTACCTCATTAAGTAGAACGAGGTGTGCTTGTGTTGGAATTCAACGGACACTGGAATGGCTGCAATACATGTAGAGATGCTGATTTAAGTGGTCTTAATTTTTTTCCAGAGCGTATATTATGCTTTTAATTAACTGTTAATTAGTAGGAAAAAAATAATAATCTGAAGAATAAACTAGCCAACTAGGGGTAGGACTTGAAGTGGTAGCAGTTTAAAACTTACAACATAGAAGTCATTATTTCATTATGAGATACCTAATTTTACTTTTATTAAAAACAAAATAAGACATTTGATTCTTAACTCTGTTCTATCCACATAATTAGCAGTGGCACAGACATTTAAGTGCCAGCATGTCTAATACGTCTAATATAAAGCTAGTGGCAAGGCACTATGTTTAAGATGCCACTTTTTTTTTCTTTTTTAAATAATTGTTTACTTTTGTATACATTGGCCTTAAAACAATTAGAACCTATTGCACAAACTAGGATATCATCATCAGCTTTATTATGGCTTGGTTTAGAATATTTTCTAAAATAACTATTTAATCCATTCTTAGCGACTTTTCATATTCCAGACAAGCAACTGCTTAAAGCAGAGGGACCTAAACAAACTAGCTGTGACCAGAGACAGAGAAGTAGGCCATTTTAAATTATTGTTCAAATTTGCCTGTTAGATAATATCTTTGGTGAAAACACATTGTTGTCGTTGTTGGTACTCCTTATTGTTGATTCACTATTGACAATACTGCAAGCTGCTCATGTCTCTTGCCTTCTTCCGAGGACAGAAAGGTTGTTATGGAAATCTTTACAATACAACTTGGTGATGAAAAAGTTGCTGTCAAATGCCTACAAAGCAGCAGTATATTGAAACTGTTTGCTAATGTTTGCTTCTTTTTTTAATAAACAGGTTTTCCTGAAAAGATGTGTATACCGAAAGAGAACAAAGAGCTAGTATAAGTACATTTTTGCTGAATTCCCCTAAACTTTGGGGTACCTTAAACCTGTGTCTTAAGATGCCAAGCCAAGGTCAAGTGCGAATATTCAATAGAAGAAAAAAAAAAAATAAAATAAAAAAACAACTGCGCTGGTGGCAAGACATAAAAAAAAGGAGAACTGCCAAACCTTTAAATCACCTAAGCAAACGAATGCCGTATTAAAAACCCACCAAAAAAAAATTTAAAATTTATAAAATAACTTTTCGATGTGAAAAGTGTAAAAACACAAATTGAAGAATCAAGAATCGACTGGACGGGAAAAGAGGTTATGGCAGCCGCTTTCAAAATGGTAATTCAAGATGGCAAATTTAAACAAATATTGACCAAAGGGCAGTGCTGTGATTGGGTCATTGCTCTGAGCCTCAAGTGCCATAACAATGCATTTACCATGAAAGCATTCGTTTAAAGCTCAACAGATAGACAAGTTTCTAAATAAAGTCAGGCAATCATCTCTATCCCTATTGATATTGAATCTAATTTTAGTCTTTACAAGTAGTTGTGACTTTTCACTTGTAGCACTACAGTTGCCAAGCAGGCTCATAGGGATTGCTAGAAATGCTCCCTCATCCAAGCACCATACTTGGGTTCACCTACCATTGACCAATGCCAACGAAGTGCTGCTTTAAAGTTAAGATGGACACGAGCTTCATTTTCACTTGGTCAGCTTCTAAATCACTCCCTTGTCCCACAAAGTGCACCGTTACTTTAGATCACCAGCTACACATTAAAATCATCCGCCTCTCAGCCTCATCTACACCACATATAGACCAATAGCATACAATTAGATTGATATATGAGGAAAATATGGTTTAAGTCACCTGCTCCAAAGTACAGAACAAATATCACAGCTCAAATCCTCCTAGCATTAAAAAAAAAACCCGGAGTAAAAACAAAAACAAAAACAAAAAAAAAGCTAACCAATATTCCCTATTAAAGAAATAAACATAAAGAGATATACCATGGCAAGATGGCTGAGATTCCTTTGTTCTTTCTGTTTGCATATTATTAAAAGGATATTTATAGTCTTAACGTTTATAGATCCTGCTGCTCTGAAATGACAGAGCCAATCGTTTTGTCTCTGTAAAATGCAATATTAATCTACAGGTCCCCTACCACCATCGTCCGCCCACCGACCAAAACAAATAATAGACACGACATTGAAGTAGAAAGGCATAGAACTGCCATCCGAATAGTGAACAACACTGCAAAGGACTGCGCTGTACGACGGCAATTCACACAGCAGGAGAGGAGGCCCCACACCTTGGTCAACAGAACACGATCTCCAGTAGTGATATGACTGATAAAAACACATTACAAATCCGCTAAGAACTTGGTTAGAGACAGCACAAATGGTGTTGGCTGTATATGGGGCCTACGTTCCTCCCACATCATACCTTCCATTTTGTGAATACAAAAGACACAAGCAAGCTAAAGATTCTAATGCATTCATACCATAGCACCTTCTTCGTCGACAATTCCACCCGGCCGACCGTGAAAACCTTTATAAAGGACTTAGTCCACAAGCCTTACGATCAGTGAGGAACATTTCACTTTAAGTATCAAGGTGTTGCGTTAATAGGATGTGGGGGTTTCCCCCCCACCCCCCAAGGGTTGGCAATGGAATACAAGCAACCTTAACATAAACAAACAAACAAACAAACAAACAACAAAAAAAATAATAAAAAAAAATGAGCGGGTTTTGAACGTTGAACACTTCTGTTCCTGGTAGGTTCTTGGCTATGAGGTAGAACCTGGTGGAGTTTCATTAAACACTGTATATGAGTATGTCGTTGTAAAATGAGGTATTGAACAGGTATTGAACAGATATGTCACACGAAGCTTTGCACTGGCAGAAAAATCATTCCTTGTGAGTAAGTGACCGCCTGGCCACATGTGCAAAAACAGGTCAGGTAAAAAGGTGATATGACAAGCATCTTACCAGAGCTTTCACATTATCAATTATTGCAACATGCCTATATAACTCTGTAATTATGTTTTTAAAAAACATGGAAAGATTAAAAAAGAGAAATCAAAACAGAAGGGGCCTTGATTATTGGGACCTCCTTAAAAATAGTAAATTGTTAATCCCTTTCCTTTAAAATAATCAAACTTCTAAAAAGCACCCATTTGCTCTTTTGCATTCAACAACCGACTTTCACAAAATCTGACAGTAACCCTCTATGCAAGATATAACTAAAGTTTGAGGTTGAGGATTAAAAAAACAAAAACATTTAGGTTCAAATTGAAATAAAATATTTCTTAAAGCTTCCTTATCCAAAAGCGCGCCCTAAAAATCACATCCGGATGCTTGAGCCTCCTCCGGGCTGGACTTGGTGCTCTCCTCTACATCATTGGCCTGTGCCTCCTCCGTGTATTGGGCTTCAAAAGCAATCCTCTCCGAGCTATCCTCCGGGTCCTTCTGACCCGAACTCCCCTCCGGAGAGTCCATGGGGTTGCTGCCCTCTGATGCCCCCAAGTGCTTCTTCCTCAGGTGCTGGTTGAGGGTGCCCTGAAACGGGAAGCATTTGCCACAGATCTGGCAGTGGAACGGCTTGTTGTCCGTGTGGCCACGGATGTGGTACTCCAGCTGGTCTTTCCTCGTGTACTTCTTGCCACAGAACTTGCACACAAAGGGAGTGATCCCCATGTGCAGGCGCATGTGGCGGTCCAGGCTGCCTTTCTGATTGAAGGTCTTTCCGCAGTAGATGCAGATAAGTCTCTCATTGTACGGGTACCACTGGCTGCGCAGACTCCGTTCTCGCACGTCATTCTCCAAACTAGCGGGTCCCAGGACCGGCTCGCTGTCATCCGACGCCGGCTTGACATGACCCAGCACCCCTGCTGGAATGGCCAGAGGGCGCTTGGCCCTGGCGCGCCCGCCTCTGTAGCCACTGAGTATGGAGCGAGAGGGACTGGAGCTGCTCAGACTTACGAAGCATGGGGAGGACAGCCCTGAGTAAGAATAGGCAGCAGACTGGATGACGGGCCCGTAAGAGCCCACGCTGACGGCCAGCACCTGCTCGCCATCCACCATCTCGGTGTGGTAGCCGTCGTCACCGGCTGAAGAGCTGTCTGAATAGGAGGGCCTGTCTGTCTTCTCTACCTTCACATGGACGTCTGTCACCAGCCCGTCCTTGCCGATCAATTCCACTTGTTCCATTTCGCCTTCGATAGGGGCGTCCTGTTCTGACACGTCATCACTGCTGCCACGGTCCGACTGGCCTTCCTCTTGCTGCTGCCTTATCCTGCCAGGGCCTTTCCCTGACAGCTCGGCGCGGGCCTCCGCAAGGACCGCCTGGCTCGGCCGGGAGTAGTATGGGGGGGAGATCTGGGTAGGGTTCACAAAGAGGTTGCTGTCATTGACCCCGTTGGGGCTGCTGCGGGAGCCCTCCTTCTCCGGGCTGCCGACACCCATCGGGAGGCTGATCTTGGAGTGGATCGTCTCCAGGATTTGGGTGCACTTGTCAATAATGGCCTGCATCTGCAGGAAGCTGGCGGCGGTGAGGAAGCTGATGACATCCTTGAGCTGCAGAGACATGTGGCCCGTGTAACAGAAGCCCAGGAGCTGCTCGAACACCTCGGGGCTTTTGATGACCGAGATGGAGAGGCCGCTCATGGTGCTGAGGGCCGAGTGGTCGCGGAAGTAAGGTGAGCTGGCCGCCAGCACCGCCTTGTGCGCACGGAACGGCTGGCCCTGAATGTGAACAATGATGTCACACAGCTTCCCCTGCAGGCGTAGTTCATTGAGCTGGCCAAGGACGGTGTTGCTGAACTCAGGCACGTCAAACTCTATGTAGCTGCTGCCCTCGTCCATGTCTCGGATGTGTCTCTCCAGTATGTCGGCAGCCTGATGGAGACAAAACAAGAAGGTGTTGAGCGGCAAACTCCACTATCATTATCTTTGATCAACATTACATATTTCCCTTGCAAAAAAAAAAAAATACAATTAAGAGAAAGATAAGGTCCACATGCAGAGAAGCAATAACACAGAAGCAAGACAATAGGGTGCTGTGCAAAAACTGGTTTAACCGCAAAGGCGATGAGGTGGGGAAAGGTCAAATAGTCACCAAGCAGTTTATTTCATCGAATCAGAGAGAGAGGCAAGAACAATTACTTTAAAGACGGCAGTAATTATTTTTTCAAGCATGTTGCAACGTCTTAACGTCTAACATCTAGCTGAAAGAACATCCACACGTCTTCCATCATATTGACATGCTACGGATGTGTGTTAAGTTCTCTACCTGTACAAACAACTAACGTGTTTATCGATGGTTAGCTGGGTATGAAAAGTCCAAAAAATAACTTAAAATGTTCTAGGCACTCAATTGATGATTCAACCAATACGGGTACAGTTAAAAAGCCTTTATTATACTGGCTAAATAAACTAAAAACTTAAAAGGCCAACATGTTTCAACCAAACGGTCTTCATCAGGGCATACGGGTATGCCTGCTGGGTATGTTTAGGATGGATTGCAAAGGAATATATGGAGATCCATCAAGTCTCTTCTATAAACTTGGCTTTTTTTTTTTTTTTTTTTGCCTTTTGCTTTCCAGTTTGAAGATTTTGCACATCGGTGAACAAATACCTGGGCAAATAGAGACAGGCCAACTCTGTTTGTCATATGAGCAAACTACTATCCTGTGCCAAAGATATTCCAGCACTGTTGCTCAGCACTGCCTGCATTTCACTGTATTATTAGTGAACATCGCATTTCTAGTTGGTATGTTACCTTTAAGCATACCGAGTCGCAACAGAGAATAACAAATACAACTGTGCATCCACTTCATCTCTACAAGGATGTGGAGAGGGAGACAAATATCACTATCGCTTACTTATAGCAGTCATGTGCTGCCATCTTCACACTATAACCAGCGCTTTCCTTTTTAACTCCCGACTTTTAATACTCTACAGATTGTGCAGAATATTTTGAATGACAATAAAGGACAACTGTGAGTAACCTGCATTGTATTCAATACAAAAGGTAAAGGAAGAATGAGTTTGTTTGTTTGTTGGCAAACAACGCTTAAAAAACAAAAGTAGAACACAAGTAGGAATTAAGCATTTATTCCTTTATAGTGAAGTGTATAAGCTTTACTTTATTGTGTTTTCTGGTTATGAGGTCAGAGAAATATATAGAAAATCACAACATATCTATTATCATTTGAGCATTTGATGCACCCATGTAATTTTGGTAACATGGATATAATAATTGATGGAATAATTATTATTATTTTAATTGTATCCATAACCAATGGCACCATTGGTGTTTATCTAGAACAGATGGTCCTAGCAAGAATCAAATCACTATCAGAGCTCCATACTGCGATCATTTTTTGTGTGGTCGCATTCATGCGAGTGCACGCATTCATGCGAGTGCATGACTATCATTATCATTGGTGCCCCCGCCAGCACTTGGTGCCCTACTACGTACAGCGTGCATGTTCATAGCGGTGCACAGTGTGTGATGTGCATGTTCATAGCGGTGCACAGTGTGTGATGCACATGTTCATAGCGGTGCACAGTATGTGATGCGCATGTTCATAGCAGTGCACAGTGTGTGATGCGTGTGTACTACGTACAGTAGTGGCGTAGAACTTTACGAAACAATCCATTTAGCTGTATCCATGTTCCAAAAATGAAACGTCTATACTGTAGCTGATTATTTTTTTAAAGCAAAATGAGGAGAGAGGACGAGGCTGGTGGGGAGAGACAGCGAGAGGCTCCGACTCGCAAAACTAGGGTATGCAAATGAAGACAACTATTTATCAGCATGCAAGGTCATTGATACCATGCTGTACCAAAAAAAGGGTGCGACCAAATCATGTGCTGCGAGTGCTTGGTCCAACACCAAAAGTTAGTCTGGAGCCCTGACTATACTTGGTTACATGACCAGGCTAAAAACATGTATATTATTCTCAATGATAAACTCTTAATACGTTTTGTGAAATAACAAAATGTAAAGTCTAATCAAAAGATTTGAATGTCACAGTCTTGACAACTGATCAAACAAATCACCTGACTATTGGTAAAACTGATAATGTAATGACAGATATTTGGTCAGAGCCTGCCTGTGCCTTCTTGTTATTTTTGGCTGCTTATACTAGACTAAGACAATTTCATTTAGCTGAAGGCACATAGCTTAAATGGCTTAGTTTAAATGGTTTCATGGTGAAGAGTGCCATAGTGGTGTTGCATTTGATCAGTTTTCAAAAGTATTCAAAGGCTTTGATTAAAATCTATATTTTGTTATTTCCCAAAACGTTTGTGTCCCTTATTAATTCATATAGAATAAGATATATGTTTAGAATTGATGTATTTACCAATAAAATGGATACCATATTTTATTAGTTTCCTTGAAGCTACTAGATTTAAATACACATATCTTAGAAGCTGAAATAGTCTAAGAGAAATAGAAATACAATACAACCCACATTTTGAACCTTGAGTTACATTAAAAAAACATTAACTTTGCGCAAAAAGCCATTTTGTTATCTGCTCAGCAAATGTATTAAACTATTGGCAAATTATCACACATTTTGTGTTATTTTTTATATTATTCTTTCTTACAAACCTGATTAATAGTTGCTGTAACCACAGTGTAAAGTGCGTACTATCAGCAAGCAGAAGGCATTTTATAATTAACTGAATGTCGGTAGTAGTCACATTGCTGTGGCAACATGCCATAGCATGAACAACACAAGCAATCTTTCCTAACAGAATACCTGTCAAAACTGTAAACTCTCATATAAAGCCTTTAACAGCAATATGCCATTGGATGGTCTGCCCTGTAAGAACTATAAACACTGAAATTCGAAATAGAGTTTACACAATATTACACTATGAGACACTGTTCCACATAATATATATAAGCTACATGTTCAACCAAACACACAAATAATCAAATAATTTTGCAGTCGAACAATTGGCAATGTGTACATAAAACTAGTCCAACAGAGACGAATCCTTGGGCCTACATGTTATAAAGACTTGAAGCGTCAGTTTGTGAGTTCCCTCTCTCTCCCCTTCTCTCCCTCTCTCACTAGCTGGCAGAACACCATAATCTTCTGTGCGTTCAGACTCCGTCAGCACATTGAGAATGTGAAGACTTTCTGCCAACACACCTGTCCAACAAAACTGCTCTCATCCATGCAAATGGGAAAAGCTGCAAAACTGACAACAGCGGAGCGATGTTGGGTTTTTCTTTTTTTTTTTTTCTTCCCCCCACTCTGCTTTTACTTGCTCTCAAATACAGCAACGGCGCAGAGCATATAAGACATACAGGGGAGGTTTGCCAAACCCGTCCACACTCAATTGAGCTGAATGGTTGCCAGGGAATGTGTTTTCAGTGATTGGGATGAACGACTTGTGCACATACATGTTTGTGTGGGAAAAACAAAATTGCTTAGCAGTGTCTCTATAGAAAACTCAGTTGGAAGCTCAGCATCCACAGAGGTATCAGCTACAATACATCTACAACTTGGTCCAACTCCCCCACTTATACTGTTATGACCACCATTTTAAACCCTGAGGAGTAGCATTTTCCATTTTAGACAGGTGTTATTGTGCTATAAAATGGATGTAACTCTGATACCCGGTCAAGTGAACACAGCTGAGAAATGCCATTTGGAAGACTAAAAAGGAAGGGAAATGTGTTGCAGGAGGAATGGAAGCCAGAAGGCAAAGAGTGCTTTCCTCGACATCAGCAGCATTTCACCCATTTTGTTGGGGAAAAAAAAAAAAAAAAAGCTTACGGAGCGAACTAAACTCAAATTGCCTGATAAGCAAAGAGTGGTAGATAAATTCAAATACAGAAATCTGGGGTATATGGGGCTTTTCTCAAATGCATTAGACGTTAAGTGGTGGAGAAAGAGATTAATCCAGTTTCAGTCTACTCACATTCTTCTCAGATGAACTCAAAGGTTTGCGGCTTGAAGCCCCTTTGTGCCCTTGTGTTTTCACTAAAAACCATATGCTCATCTTCACCTTTCTAGTATCTACAGTGTCATCTGAACTGGGTTGTCGCAGTAGCAGATTTTCAACAAACACCCTGGAGTATTGAAAAAAAATAATGAAAATGAAAAGAAAAAGATCTACTTAAGGATTTCTAAATGTCTCTTTCCCTACAAAACAATAACCCATTTTATCTGGTATAGACTAACATCAATCTACTGTATGACTTTCGTGATTTTGGAGCCTGAAGCCAAAGTTTTGTACGATGTTCCGAAGCCAATAACTACCTCAACCCTTCAACATTTGTTATTTCATTGAATTGAGCCAAACAATCATTACTAGTCTTCGTAATATATCCGTCGAGAGCAAAGGCTTCATGTGCCTATGTTTGTAGGTTTGATACTAAACTGTGTTGAATGTTGGGGTTACTCTCCAATAACTTATAGCATATTATCCAGAATATATCTCATGCAACATGAATGACTGAACGAAAATAAGAGTATAACAGACTCCCCCCCCCGGTGCATTCTGTGCATACAACATGTACATACTACATACCAGACGCCTCATTTTCATACAATGTTGTATACCTTTAGGGTAAACGGTGTATTGCACAATCAGCAACAAAGCCAGGGGGTGGCTCAAACTGACATTTTAAAGTCGTCTTAAGAGAACCATGACAATAAAAATGCAGCTTATTAATACCTACTCATGCAAAACAGCATAATCGTTTTGGCTCTTGTCTGTACTCTGGAATATACTATGGTCAAATATATTCAACCTGGTCCAAATGAAATGGCCTAATTAAAACTGCAAGTCATGTGACAGAAGGACTCAAACTTTCAAAGATTGTCATAAGGGGATGTCCCATAAAAGTTGTGGTAAACACAAGGACACCCATGGGTAGATCATAAACAGCAGGCAGCAACCGCATAACTTCTCACAACCCTGCACTTCTTCCTATCGTACAGTTACATTTTTACCCAATAAATTCAATCAATCAATCTACATCGATTAAATAATTACAAATATACAATACTGTGTACATTGTGTCTTCCAAATTGATTCAATAGGGGCCTTTATTCACATCATCTAACTTAATACGTATGTTCCATACGTGATCTCCCCTAACCTCGCAACAGCTATGTGAACAAGTTGAATTTCTATAAGACATTAATTAACATTAGCTTCATCGTGCATTGGCATACGTTAGTGACATAACAATGATCCAGCAAGAAGGTTAGCCAATGTGTGCCATCTAAAAAGTTAAAACCAGCAATATGCTGAGTAGCCCGTCTTGTCAGACAATATCAGTTTGCTTCAACGAGTTTCCCTTTGTGAGATTATATTTCACAATTTACAGTTACTTGCGGAGTTATCTCGCAGGGCCGAACTCTCAACTAAGGCGCCAGATCAACCAGCTGGCTGCTAGCACCAATCAAGCTTTCCGGGGAATGGCCGAACTTTTATTCCAAGATAGGACCACCGCCGAACTGATTAGCTGACGTTTTTAAGTAGCCTTGCCTATAGGTTTAGTTATTTTCGTGGTCGCTTCGGCAAGTAACAACATCGTACAGCCGACAAAAAACATATCGCAGTTGTCATAGGATATGGCAAGCTAGCCAACGCTAGCACCGCAGCCCTACCCCGTTAGCAAAAGGAGCTACGTTAGCATGTAGTGCTGCATGGGCGCTAACATCGTTAGCAAGCAAGTGCTAATGTTAGCTAACCGAATAGCATGAGATCGTACCCAGCATTTTATCTATATAGTTACACGCGTACAAACCACCACAGACTCAACGTGAAAGCTGTGTTTAATAGCCCAATTCAATGACGGACTCGATCGAACTCACCGTCTTGCAGATCAAATGTTGTCCATTCCCCCAATATTTCGTTTTCACTACAGCCAGGCCTCCCCCCCACTCTAGTCCAGATGTGTCAGATAGTTGCTGCTGCAATTTTTTTTCCATCAACAGGAAGTGTTCTTTTGGGTCTTAGCATTCATTTTATCTATGTGTTTTACGGCAGCCCCTCCCTTGCTCTTGGCAGTGTTTTGCACAAAGACATTATGGCATGGATAGAGGGACGTCGAGGGTGGCAGTTTATTCGGTTATCTATATGAGCCCTACACGTTCAACTTTTCCTCTTTTTTTTTTTAATAATTTGTATCTTCCGTTCACAGCTTAATATCCACAAATGGCAGCAGATGCTTCTCAAAATGTTTGCCTCTACAAATCTGTAATATTGCTGTAATATTTACTATTTTTCCAGACAGACACCTTTCCGTTGTCATGTATCTCTTAAAAGCTTGATTAATTAGGATAGTTGCTGTTTAATTGCATTTTATATCGCTTCCATGTGCAATCAGTCTACGTTCTACTGATTTAAACCTGCTTTGACAGTTGTGACCATGATTGAACAATTTCACGCAATTGTGGTCTACTTGGTCAAAGTATTCTGACCAGAGAGATTCTAAATGAAATGCCTGCTATTTTTGATACGTTTCAAGTTCAGGCTTTTGCTGCTTATTTCATTTTACTTAAAGTTTATTGCAAAGCTATTTTGCAAAATGTCGTTGTTTTATTTATTGCAGGAGAACGATTGTAAACCATGTCAATATAGTACTCAGTCGTTTCAAGTAGCCTAATAGCCAATATTTCTAAGTCACACAAAATGCTGTGCCCATACTCTAGTCTAGGGCCATATCAAACGCATGACATTGCATTGGGAACACTATGGTTCAACCTATGAAAAAAAACAACAACTGATTTCTATCAATGGGTGTTCGTTTTTATCTGTTGCTGCATTGCTGGACAAAAAAAAACAAAAAAAAAAAAAACATTACAATTTTAAGAAAAAAAGCATTACTTAGATTATCCGTTTATACCACAAAGGGGCGCCAAAGACTACGATGATTGTGTTCACAAAACCTGGATTTTACAACAAAATGTCAATTGTAGCATACATTTATGAAACGTAGGCCTACCTTGGTTTAAGTACGAATGTTATGTAAATCAGTGTGTCTATCTCTTGAAAGCTTGTGTGTAATTAACTGATTTGGTGTCAAATTTATAACTTCGTAATGTCTGCTTATCTCGCTGACTAATCTAGAGCCTGTTCATAACACAAAGGCAGTCTTTTTTTACTCATGAATATGAACAAGCTATTATAATTGTAGATTTTACAATACACCTTTAAAACTGTTTTGTAAGATGAATAATCATGTGATTATCACATGATTATCTCACACACACACACACACGCACGCACACACACACACACACAGATTAGTGTTGTTATAATTACATTTTATTAAATTGATTACATAAAATTTTATCTTTAGAATTTGTTTTTAGGAATCATTCATTTTTTTTAGTAAGTATTTGGTGTAGCATCTTAGACACAGCCTTCTGTACTTATAGTAGAGAGGAATGTTGACTGTGTGCTTTTTTGTGTGTGTGACTGACATCTTGGCAGCTCAGGTGATTATCTGACCTAATCTGTGTGCAGGTGGGTGATAAATGTAGAATGAATAATCACTTTGTCATTGCACATACTTGTTAAACAACACACTCCTCTATTCCCAACAGCCATTTTCTTTTTACTTTTTTCTTTTTTTTAAACTAGGCCTACTTCAGTAGTTGAAGTAGTATAGAAGTGAAGGTTTAGCCAAGTTACAGTCATTAGTGATTAGGGATGGTTCTGTTGACCTGCGGCAGTGATCATGTTATTGATAACATTTCAAACAGACTCTTAATCAAAGGGTTTCCTGTTGGAGTTATAATCTTACCTGAAATGAGGCTTTGTTGGCTCAGTGTCATTTTGGCGTTAGTATTGGGGCAGTTTTTTTTTTTCTGTTTAGTTTTTTTCTTTAGCCGTCCAGGGCCAGGGATTGCAAAGGGGCTCCAGGTGTTGTGGCCCAAAACTGATGTGCTGCTCCTTTTTAATCCCAAAACCAGCAAACTCCCTACACTATATAAGGCATTGTAAGACCTGAGACCTGAGGAGTGGTTTAATGAGTAGATATCACGTATCAGACTTTAAGGAAGGCAAGCCCACTGTTTTTGGGTTAAGGATGAGGTGATAGAGCTTCTGGAAAAGCAAACATTGTGATGTCTCTCTTGTCCTTGATGGAACATGACAGTGTTGCTACTGTAAGATACTTGAGAGTGTTTGTATTTTTGTCGTGATTAATTTTGTACATTTTACATTAGGCCGTCGCTAAATTGTATTAATATGTTATAGTACTGTGCATTAAAATTATGCCTATACTGCATTTTTATATTGGCCTTCAAACATATACATTAAAAAAATAAAATAAAAAATATATATACATTTTCTGTTTGGCATTGATTACACATTTTCTAAGTGTAATCTGAACAACATAGTTTTCTATGTAAGCCAGGAGTCCAAAAAAATACCTAGGCTTCTCGAGCCTTGAGAGAACAATAGCCTCCCAGTGCTCCTGTCCAGAAATAGGCTAAAGCTCACTGATGGAGAACATATTTCCCAATAGCAGGTGTTTGGGTCAGTCAGTTCCTGGTCCTCACCATGACTGTAAATGAAAGGACAAGCCCGTCCAGGTGCGGGAGCAGCTCTCTGGCAGAGCCCTCTCAGGTTTCTCCTCGAAGGAGGGGCTTTTGTGCAAGAATGAGCAACGGTAATATCAGAATCCAAATACTCACTGTTAGCGGTGGATACTGTAGCCTTTTGTTGGATGTGGCAATGGAGCACAATTAAGAATTCTGTAGTTTAAGAAAATATGACTACTTTATGTTTATTTAACAAGACAATGCATGCCTATCACATCTACTCTGTTATTTTAGACTAATAGCAACAAACAACAACAAAAAAACAGTCTTCAAAACGTCTTTATTTTTAATCGATTTTGTAAGTACGTGCATTTGCATTTATTTTTTTAATCTTCAATAATAATTGAAGTTTTTTTTTTGAAGAGTTAAAAAAAAACACAGATTTTTACCTTTTTTAATAAAACAAACAAAAAAAAGATATATGAAAAAGAAAAATGAAGAGACGTGTACCAATAAGTATGACACATACACACGTGCATTTGCGCTCGATAATTAGCTCTCATAAGTGTCATATATTTGCTTGAGAAATTAAGCCAATTTGGGGAAAATGGCGGCCTGGGGTTGAGGGAATATCGTGCTGGCTTGTAAAGATGAGTGATGTCTGGCACAGCATGAAGAGAATGAGGTGTGCAAGCCGGTGCTTAGCTCAAATGAAAGCTCTGATTAGTGGAGCAAAGATCAAAATGACAGAGCGGCGAGGGCTTCAGCTGGCCCTTTGTTATTGATAAGTCTGTCATCCCCGCTGATATTGGAGCAGTAATGGCAGCCGATGATTAGGCCACTCCTGAGCTATTAACTACATTTCTTATCCTTTTACTGGGGCCCGGGAGAGCCCGCTCGCCGTACAAAGGCGTCCTTCATAAGCAAGGGTTCTTAAACGGCATCCACCTGACCTAAAAGGCACAACTGTTACGTCTTTCTGCCCGGCCAAAGAAGTCCGGGGACGAGATACATGTCAGAGGTCGCGATGTGGGGCTGTTTTGAAAATGAAGGGGTTCTGAGTGAGTAGGCTGCTGAAAGAAAGCCGGAGCAAAATTACAGAAAATTGGCTGTTTTGTCAACATTTCATCGGCAGATTTACAGAAAGCTGACCCGGACCTTTTTCTCCCCCCCTCCTTTCACAAGGCTAAGAGGATTGAGTGGGTCAGAGTTGACTGACAAACAAATCTCTTCTTTATTTCTTTCTCGCTTTCTCTTTCCCTCTCAAGAAGTGATATTCAATATGATCTCTTTTTAATGATCCTAAGTGGCTGAAATTGCATAGACACAAACCATATTGTTGTGATTGTCACCACACCCAAGATGGCTTATGCCTAGCATCATAAGGGTTTAAATGCTTACATTTCTCAACTGTAAACCCCTAATACAGTGTTGATTTCCCATCTTTCAATCGAGATGGCAAATAAACAGAGTCATAATACTTTTGACATCTCAAGGTATCCATGCTACCAACATTGAACTATTAACATTGACATGTTGTATTATTATTATTATATTATATTATACATGTTACATAAACATTATGACATGCCAAAGATGAAAGGGAAGGCAGAGAAGGACAAGATGCGAGCGTGGACTAAATTGCATACAAGCATGATTTACTCTGAGCATTTCTATCTTCAGTTCCAAGTCTTGTCTCTGACCTCAGCTCTGTCCTCTCTTTGCCTTTGGTACTCCTTAACAAAGGCCAACAAGAATCCAGGGCTTGTTGACTTAGCCCCCCAGTGGCCAGGGGCAAAGCATCTTTCATTAAAGTCCAAAACCTCAGGAATGAGATACTGGCCTCTTGATAAGATCTGGTAATGCAGTAACATGGAATTATGGAAGAAGAAAATTGCCATTTTGTAAATAAGCACCTGTGATCTCCTATGAAAGCTCCCTGGTTCCCTGGTTGGGTCAGTCCCAGGAGAGGGAGAGAGTCCCTGGAACCCAATCTATCCTACAGAGGGGAGATTTGCAGACTGAGGCCTGGGGCAGCATTGGTGCTGTGAGAGGTCAACACAGGGAGAAGCAGACAATGATGCTATGTGTCTGCTTCAGAACATCCTCTCTCACCAAAAGGATAAATCCCCACCCACCCACAGACACACACATGGACACAGACACACACACACACACACACACACACACACACACACACACACACACACACACACACACACACACACACACACACACACACACACACACACACTCACACACAAACTCACACACACACACACTCACACTCACCCACACACACACACCCCCAGACACTCCC